>NDXB01011265.1:95059-159605 GCA_002631895.1 Agapornis roseicollis
CTTTAAAAAAGGGTTTTAAAATAAAAAAAAAAAAAAAAAGTATCTCCTTTACACATCCTCTATTTACTGGGTACTGCTTTCCAATACTTCTAGTAGCAGTGAACATGACCAACAGACATTACAAAATATGCCCAGGAACTTCAGTGACTGCAGGGATATGATATACTTTGGTATCTGAATTCACTGCACATTTTCAGAGTATCCCCAGGTATTGCCATTGGACACTTTTAGTGATTAATCACTGGCATTCCATACATTTATTTTAACTCAGAAACATTTATGTTCACATATGTATCTAGCTGATCTACACTATCATGCATTGGCATAGTGCTGGAACAGCGAGCAAGTTTTAAAAGGCACTGTGGATGTACCAGGAGAACAAAGTGAATCTATCAATCACAACATTACTAGCAGTAGCATATTCACATAATTTTTTATCTTCTGTGTGCTTTACCAGTAACAACAAAATGCATTTGATGGTATTTTCTTTAGCAAGGGCACAGAGAACAAATGTGAGTGACTGGGGATGTAACACATTCACATCATGCTTCACATTTTCCATCTGGAAAATATGGACAATCTCCCACAACTGACATGTATGCTAAAGGTATATTTATTTAACTATTGCTGTACGCACCAACCGCAACTTGGTTTTAGCTGAATTCAGTGAATAATTCCTTCCAAGAACGGAAGAGTCTACCCATGTTTTGTTTAAAAAGAAGCAGCTGGAAACATAAGCTAGATTTTACAGCAAATGCATCTCATCAACCATAAAGGACAATAGTGCTTGCACAACATTAGGACACGTTAAATAATTAGGCAATTTTAGCTCTCGGATAATAAGTCCATTGCAAGATATATGATTGCAAGGGTGAGCCCAGAAATGCATATTCCCCAAGTGAAAAGCAAGAATATGTATTTTCTCTTCCACACCTCTCTCTATATTTCCTTCCTCTCCAACTCTGCCTCTAGAGGAGACACGAGAATCTGACAAATACTTTGACTTTTTAAACAGCTGAAGATTCACTTTCATTTGAAACTTTTATCGTGACAGGTTTCCATAGTACTTCCCTGCAGCATTCACTGCTTCTGCCTTCTCTATTTCTGTTTAGAAAAAACCCAACCTTTGAGTAGCAAAAAAAACGGGAGACAAAACAAGGCCCAACCAAATTGCCTCTGCATTACAGCCAGAGCAGCAGCAGAAAAGAAGCAATACTGAAAGATGCTGTTTGCTATCCCTTCCCCCTTTGCAGGTTTAAGTTACCAAAGCATGGGCAATTTTATTTTTAAAATCAGTTTCCAACATGCAAATTCTTGGGTAAGAAGCAATAGCAGCACCATTAATGAACAGTATGCAAAGCAGCACTTCCTCCAATGTCTTAAATCTGCTTTTAAGTTACAGGGCGAAATAGTCCACTGATGACTTCAGACTCAGCAGTTTGAGATGTGATTTTTAGCAAGTTACTGAGGCCTAAATTAACAAGATCAGCTGAAACTAGAATTTCCCAAATGCACTGTCCACAGTGGACTACAGTTATTCTTCCCTGTGATCCAAGAATATCACATTCTTTTGGTCTATACCATATTTATCAAGTAGATCCAACCTCTAAGCACAAATGATTTGTCTTGTTTTTTACAAGGCTGTCAAAGATCATCTCCTAAATGAGACCCAAGACAAAGCCCTTCAGGCTTAGGATGGCCCTGGTCTTCATTTCCACTTCCTGAAGAACTGTTTTAACACTTCTTCACCGCACCTTTATAATTTTTTTCATCTCTTGTGTAGTTAAACAAGCCTACAAGGAAATTCCAGCTACTTACACTAGGGAAAGGCAACTGCTGGTGAATCCTAGGAAAACTACCCCTAGAAGAGCTGCAAAAGAGTACCAAGGTTCAGGTTTTACACACTGACACTCTCTGCTGCAAATCTCATTCTTAGGTGCTTAATTCACGGAGTGAAGAACCTACATGACTAAAATGGCATTGCAAACCCCACTCTTGCAGCCCCACATCACACTCTGCACTGCCACAACCCTTACTGTGTGTGCCAACACCTAGAAGCATTATACATCTGATGCATGATCCCTTTCCCTCTGGGCCTCTGTTCTTCACCTTCAAACCACAGACAACGGCACTTCACCTTTATTACAAAGGTGGAATAGGGATAACAGCAACCATAAGGAATTCTGGTACTGCTGTTATAGACTTAGTTGATGTAGAGGGACAGATGAAACTCAGGTAAATTTTTGCTGAAAACACTGATCCCTCAGCTCAAAACAGAAAATACAAAACAGGAGGGAACAGCAACAGTATTTTTGCTGTGCACACCTGGAAACAATGTGCAGCAAATGTGAAACTTGGCACAGGGACTTTCTGGAAGATGCATAAAGGTTTCTCATTCTTGGTACTTGCTTTCCTTCTGGCTTGAAACTTGGGTAATGTACATGATCAAAAGACATATTTATTGATTCATCATGAATACAAAGAACTAATCTGATTAAATGTTGCAACTTAGCACTATCTCTGAATGAACTGATCCATTAAAACACATGTACACATTTGTAAAAGCTCATACAAGGACTAAACAATACATGACAGCTGAGCATGTCAGCTAAAAATTGTATTTTTCTAGCTATATACCAGTAAATAAAGCCACATGGACTGAGAACAAGTGAAGGTATTAGAAGATACGCACAACTATGCATAAGGTCTTTCTTAAGACACTTGATAAGTTAATAAGACTTTATTTGATGCTAGATACCCACTTTTTGAGAAAACAAAAGTAAAATTTTATCTTTTACACAATACATACATAATTTCATACCTCTACCAACCAAGGTAAATATGAAAAATCGGCCTGAGTTTTCAGGTCAGCCAGACATCCTGCACAGAGATAAAAATGTCATTTATACCATGGACTGTTGCCACCATGTCTGATGATTGAAACCAACCTTTTTTCTTTTTTTGCTTATATAAAACTCTAGATGAATTCCCAGATGCAGCTCTCCAGTCTGTAACACTGTCCTTCATCTGTGTTCAAGTAAACCACCAGTCAGACACATTTTTAATCACGCTGTCACACACTAGCAAGTTAAGATCAGACACATGCAATCCCAGTTTCAACTGACACCTGATGGAAATTGCCTACTGTCCCCTTCAACTTACTGATACGATATGATCCTCTGTTACCACAAGTGTTAGGTGCAGACGTTTTTATGTATAAATTTACACTGTGCCTTACTGCTAAAGTTCTGCAGCTCCACTCAACCTACACAAGTACTGTGCCCACCTTCACTGACTGCCAGTATTAATCACATCTTCATAGAATCACAGAATCATAGAATAGTTAGGGTTGCAAAGGACCTTAAGATCATCTAGTTCCAACCCCCCTGCCATAAGCAGGAACACCCCACACTAAACCATGCCATGCAAGGCTTCGTCCAACCTGGCCTTCAACACTGCGAGGAATGGAGCATTCACAACTTCCCTGGGAAACCCCATTCCAGTGCCTCACCACCCTAACAGGAAAGAATTTCTTCCTTATATCCAATCTAAACCTCTCCTGTTTAAGTTTGAACCCATTACCCCTTGTCCTGTCACTACAGTCCCTGATACCTCACACAAAAATGATCTATAAATAACATGTATTTAAATTCCTAAGGTGTGAGCTATAGTCTACTGTTTCTTTACATGACTCTATTATCTCTACATCTGCACGCAAGCTTTTCAACAGAATCTTATATTAAGCAAGTGAGTGGGTGTGATGAGTACAGCACAAATATTTTGAGAGAAATTCCTGACTGGATCCCTTCAAATTACTTGTAGTGCCTTTGAGGAACACTACCCCTCACAAGGCCAAAAGACTTTCTCACTGATGACTCCTAAAAATGCGTGCAGAGCATTCTTTAGACTTACAGAGTCCAAGAAGTCACCTCATGCTCTAATTTGAAAGCTTTACTAAATACCAACCGTTAGTTTAAACATACAGATTTATGTATGTTTCTGGAGCAACAGCATTATTGAAACATATGCATTTACCCAGGAAAACAAATTATTCAAGCTTGGATATCTACAGCACTCATCAAGGAAGTGTCCTTTTCTCAGACATTATTCTTTGTTTCCAAGAGCACATATTCTTCCCTGCTCTACTTAACAAACAGGCTACATTAATATCCATTTCATCGGTACAACTAGCAAATATTTTAACAATTTTGTTTTCTTAATTTAAAACCTGACATGATTTTTCCTCAAATGTTTTCTTGATTTCTTTTGCAGTTTGATTATCACAGCTAGCAACTGATGACCTTGCATGTAAGCAGCATCCAGGTAACAGGTAAAAAAGTCATCATTCAGACATTCAGCATTCTAACAAACCCTCTTTTTTTTTTTTTATGCTCACCTTCAAAGCATGCTGCTGGTCTACAAACAAGAGAGAGCAAACTGCTGGTATTGTCTTTGCACCCACATCAAGTAGTGTGTCAACAGATCACAAACTTACCTGTGTGTGAAATACATGATTGAATTGCCAACAAGGTGACGTACTTTGTTCACACTAACAGGTATTTTCCGTTAGTGAAACCTCAAATCCATTAAAAACATGAGTGTCATGTCAACTGTAAATTGCAAAGCAGCTGCAGGGATGTCCAGCCTTTCAATGGCTGGGTGGGTCACTTGCTTTCTGCAGGTGCAGGAGGGGGCCATAGAGCACATTCTCCATGAGAAGACTACAGCAGACATGCTGGTAGTACAATGTGAGTCAGAGACATGACACTTGCTGCAGAGCTGGCCCTGGTGTACACTAATGTGTGCATCCGCTGCAATCAGGGTGTTGGATGATCTGTCCAGGCATCAGTTCCAGGATACCATATCATCTGACTTTTCCAAGAAGCTACTAAATTTGCCACCGACTGGAAAGATCTTAAAGTAGTGGAGGTTTACTCTCGTTCTCTAAAACAACTGTATCTACAGCTAAAAATATAAACATCTAGTAGATATTTACTCAAACCATTATTCCTAAATCTAGTTTTCATTGCTCCCCACTTGACTCTCTATCAGGTTAGTCTACATCCTTCTTGACGTGCTGGAATTCACTACTAGAACCCACAGGGCTGAGTAGAGCCCAAGGGTTACTCTATATGAGTAACCCACAGGAATTACTCCATGTCTAACAACATACACTTATGTTTACACCTCCCGGTACAGTATTTTCCCCTCCTTTATATCTACTTGACATGGCTGACTTTCAGTTTGTAATCCACTATGACCTCAAAATCCCCTTCTGCAGTTTTTCTTCCCTTCTTCTTAATGCAATACCTTACACTTGTTTCTTTTCAACAGCATCCTATTTCTTCAAATCAATTTCTCAAGATTATACTGAATTCTAACTCTGTCCTTACAAGACCTCTTAATCCTTCTTAGACAGGCGCAGTCTGGAAATTTAGTAAGTATATTCTGTATTGCATCATCCAGATCATTAATGCAAGCACTGAGTAGTGCTAGACCTGGGGCAAACCCTGCAGAAACTCACTTGATGCGTTCTTCCATTTTAGAATGGAATCAACACCATGTATGGCTTTACAAACCGTTCGGCACCAATCTTGTAGCAGTTTCATCTAGATTAATCTTCCTCAGTTTGAATTTGAAAATACTGCACGTAAAAGTATTACAGACAAAATATTAGACACCACTTTTTACATTAAATTCATTGTCCTTCCACAGAAGGAAACTGAGCTGGTTTGACAAGAGTCACCCTTGAGAAATCTGCTGATCATGAGGTAGACTCAGCACACGCCCTATTATCAAGCATGATGGAGCACCAAGAAAAGTGTGTGGGTGTCTGTGTTCATGCATGCAATATAACTAAAAAGCCTGTGCAGAGTAATGTATTGCGGAAGCATTTAGGAAGCATCATGAAAGTCATCAGCCATGGGAAGCAGCTACCATCACCACATGACCTGGCATGCAGCAAGTTCTCAGAAGCAGGTAGCAGATTGGATCAGTTGTCCTGATGGGCTATGCTTCAATCACAGACTAAAGGCTGATGGCCACTAGAATACCTCATCCTTAGAACACATATCAGCTGCTAAAAATCTGTAATTTAAAGAACTCCGCTGAAGTGGAATATTCTGTGGAAAGAAAATATTCTTTTCTGATCACATCAAGAAATTATGAGAGAAGTATTTCCAATTTCTAGAAGAGAATAAGTTACATATCACCTTCCAGCATCCAATCCCTTGTTTGAAATCTGAACTAGATAGCCTCTAAAATTTTCCTTTTAAAAGATTAAATGTGGAAGCTGAAAAGTTCTGTAAACAAAGGCTGAATCTTTGAACTATCAGTCTGTACCCTACACTTATTCTTGTATTACATATTCCCATGACACATTACCATTTTTAAATGGTATCTAATGTATTTTAATAAAACTGTTANATAAAATGAAAAAACAGAAGGAATTTACTGCAATTTTTGCTACACAAGTTTCAAAGTAGGGAAAGAGGTATTTGTACATTAAAAAGATAAGAGCACTGATTTCTAGCAGATGTATTTGTCTTTTTTGATAGGCTTATAGATGTAAATGTTCAAAAGTATCTCATATTCAAGTACTTGTACACTGCTTAAATGTTAAACATGAAAGCATGTACTCAGAAACATAGTATAGTATATGTACTCTCTTTTGTTTCTAGGTGATAAAAATACTCAACTCTTCTGTTGCAATATTCTTTCAATGTAATGTAGCTTTTTTTCTTAAACAAAGAAGGCAAAGGAATATGAGACTTCCCTTATTCTTATTCTCCACATAACAATCAAGTAAGGCAAGGCGGTAAAGAGATGAGAAATATCTTTGGTTACTGCAACGACTTCCTATATATATTCCATGTGGTTTCAGTTAGGGGTTTTGAGCTGAGAACAAAAATATGTACCTCAAGGCTGTTTATTTTTCAAAAAATATTTTAAAACATGTATCTTCAAGCTGATTGTTTTCTTTTAATATTGAAGTATGTCTACCTATAGGTGTGTAGAAGAATTGAGTATATAAATATTTCCAGAACGAGAGTTGCAGAGTAAATGCAAATGAGCACATGGAAAATGTTCCTATGTTCATCTCTTAATGAACCTTACTATTGGGTATGTTTTCAGATCTAAAATTCCGTTTCCCCAAACAGTAACAAACATTGTAATTTTAGCTCCTATCAAGGCCAGAATAGCTGTCAGATTTTTGAGGAGAGAGATGCCTTTGGAGAAGTATCAGAAATCAAAGTGTTATTTGCTGATATTGGTTCCCTCTAACAGATTTTAGGTCATTGAATGTCCATGTATTCAGAAATACTTCCTTTCATTTGCTCCTGATGCATCTTCTTATTCCCTAAAGTATTTCCCTAAAGTATAAATTGGTAGGAACTACATCATACATACAATCAGAATAAATGTGATGCAGGAACTATTCTTGGAACTATTTTCTAGGGTTACATAAACAGATAGGTTATAGCCTATCTACACCCATTACTCATCCATTACTCTGAAGACCCCTAGTCCTACCTTGCCTAGCAAGCAGAACTGCAGTAGCCTATGGTGTGTAGGCAATGACACCTAGTGGACTCCAACAAAACTTACAGTTTCCCAAATGCTCTAAAAATCAGTTTAGATCAAAGCATTGCTCTCCGGGATGTTCTGACTTTCATATAAATGTATATTTAAAGTACAATCAAATATGAATAGTTGAAGACTGAATTTAGCACTTATGGCTGGTTGTTACTATAGGAGCATGAAGATTTTAATTAGGAGCTTCAGTTTACTGTGCCTGTGCTATGGTAAAAACTCTGATGGACTCTGTTCAAGTAACACAGGCACTTCCCCAAAGTGGGGAAAATATAAACAAAATTTGCTCTTTCATGAAAAGGAAAATGACAGGGTAAGACTGACTGACTTCAATGATGTTGTTTACACCAACAGTATATATGCTAAAAAGCTACGTGGGCTGGGGTCCCAATCACTGACACGACTGCCACATGCCAGTTCAGACTGGCCTGAAAAGATGTGATAGTTAAAGTCAAAACTGTATAAGCTTTGTCCCTCAACATGTTCTTCCCAATGCTCTTAAAATAATCTAAGCTTNTATATATGCTCAAAAGCTACATGGGCTGGGGTCCCAATCACTGACACGACTGCCACATGCCAGTTCAGACTGGCCTGAAAAGATGTGATAGTTAAAGTCAAAACTGTATAAGCTTTGTCCCTCAACATGTTCTTCCCAATGCTCTTAAAATAATCTAAGCTTCCAGCCTTCTATACAGACCTCATGGTGTTCCATGGAGAAGAGAAGTTTGATTATTCCTATGCTACTTGTAAAGAGAATATGGTACCATGTGATAAAGTGACTTTCTTGCAGTCATCAGCAGGGAAGTGAAGAGCTGCAAATATCCAGTCACTAAATTGTTATTGCAGAGTAAAAGGAAGAAATCCCAGAACTTCGATTTTTATTTCCCTAGGGGCCAGTTATGGCCTACAGAATTTTCCATACAATCTCCCTCCAAGTATAAGATAAACAGCTTCTCCTAAGATAGACAGCTGGGGTGTGGGACCAAATTATGATCCTGCCTGGGTACCAAACTAACCCGCTGTGGCTCCAGGGAGTATGATACTGAAAGGACAAAAACCACAAAAAGAACACATCATTTACCTAGTCCAGTTCCCTGAAATGTCAAGGCTTTTGCCAGCTGACTTTTGCCAGTTGCTGCCTGAAGTTGTAGTACAACCCTTGTTGAAGTGTTTAGGGGAAGCACAGCAACAGCTGTCGTAAGGACCAGTAGAAGAGTGCACTAAGTGATAAGAGGCATTAATTTTCAATGGGATAGCTGTAGTTTCTGAGCAGAAGCTGCTGTTGAGAACAGATGTTTTCTGGTTCTGTCAAATCCAGGCTCCAGATTTTTCATGAAAGCCTGATTGTACACAGGTCAGGCAGCTGGCACTACTGATTTTATAATCTTTGACTGGTTATCATCAAGCTAAGCTCACAGTTGTTAATGTTGGCACAGAAGCTATACACTCACACACAAATAAATGCATTTGCCTATTTTAGTAGAACAAGGTTTGACTATAAAATAGTTATAATTTAATAATGTTAATTTTAAATGACATAATTTTTTCCTTTTATTTTTACATGTCATTTCACTACATTAATAAAGGTTAAATCAAACTTACCTTCAGATTTTCATGCACATTTATTTTGAAACTCTGGTTCCAGGATTGCTGCTATTCTTCAAAGTATTAACTGGAGTTGTGCAGAGCTGTGACTGGTAATAAACTGCCAGAAGTCTTCAATTTCTGCTGCTTAACTGCATTAAAAGATTATATAAATACATAAAAATTAATAAAATAGTTGTTTTATACCAATATATGCTGAAACTAGATAATAATGAATGGGGAGTAGTGTACACACACAGTGACACAAGATGGGACTCATACAACTCAACGTATTATAGAACTAAATACGTATGAATCCCAACATAGGTATTACATTACTGGGGTTACACATGCTACAAAAATGTGTTTACTTTTTTTAACATGCTTTCACAATGATATAAACTGACTTATGGAGATATTTTGGGGGTTGTTTTTGTCTTCATTAAATCTTTTACTCTGAAGCCTTTGGTTTAAACACTGCTTTCTCATACAGTCAGAAAGCAGTTCTGGGAGTCAGCTTAGAAGCATTTAAGTGTAATGACAAGAAATAAAACGTTAAGATGAATTTCTTCACTGATAAGCCTGACACAGAAGCAAACTTAGCAGTTAATAACAGCAACTGTGCTGCAGCATCTAGTCATTCCACCTACAGGTCTCAAGCTCCCTACCCGATTTTACAGTGTATTCCAATGTAATACTTTGCTGCAAAGCTTTACAGCCACATGACCCAGACTTAGGTAGATAAATATGATGATCTAGAGAGATATAAAAGGCTAAAACTACAGCAATTCCAACCACTGATCTTATTTGTCTCCCACTTCAGGAAACTGTAATCAGAAATCCTCAAAGCCTTCACTCAAATAATTACCAGGTAACAGTATTGAAGTTCTTTACATAAATTCTACTTCTGATCATGGACAGGGATGTTCCAGAGTCTGTTTATATCCAACAGTACCATGCTGTAAAAGGTTATTTCATCTATTTGGATATGTTATAATCAAGGCTGAAGATCAGGCACTAGGCAAAATATAGTGTTCACCATACCTAGTGGTGCACTGGTCACCAACTTTTTCATAACCATCAGAGATGAGAGGACATTGCATGCTTCAATTTCTTTTTCAGCCTGAGACAATTCTGTAAATTCTCTCAAGGCTTACACTCCAGCACTTTAACAAATGACCAGCCTTGCTGTCAACCCTATGCTTCTGAAGGAAGTTACTGCTCCTCCAGCACAGGTAAGCAGTAGTAAACATGCTGACTCCTCAGCTGTTTGCAACTGATTTTATCAGAAGAAGCTATAGGATCTTTGAATATACCTGCAGAGCTCTCTATGTCAGTATCTAGCCTGTAACTAAACCCACATGATAGGTATTTCTCTCTTTACCTAAACCAAGTGTATCACTTTATCCCAAACTCAAAACCCTGACAATGCTTCTGGCTCTGAATAGCAGCTGTAGAAAGGAACCACCATTTCCTGCTAGAACCACGTATTGAAGCTTTCACTAAAGACAGGGCAGACAACCTGCATGTGGTAATCTCTTCAAATGAATGAAGGAATCTTCAGGGTTGAGCTCTTAACACCTGAATGTCTGTTCCTTCTGGGATGCGAAAATAACAATAATAATAAAATCTAGTTTCCCCTGAACAGTATGTGATAGGCCTACAGAATGTGGACAAAGAGGATTTCAAGAAAGGGAGTAACTTGGAAGTGTTTTAAGAGCAATGGAATATTGTGTGGCTCAAGCATGTAGGTGAAGGTTGTGATCCAACAACAGGATTTATTTTTATGTTATAGGATTAAATAGGGAAAAATGTTCCAAAGTGGGATTTTAGAAGAAATTCATAAACATACATTAAAACACATCTTCCTATCGGTGGCTGCGCCGGGCTTGGCACCGCCCTCCGGCGGCTCCCCACAGGGACGGGCCGGAGCGGCCGCTGCAGCCACCGCCGTCACCGCCGTCTGTGTTCGGTGACAGCTCGGTCCCCCCCCGAAGATGAACATCATGGACTTCAATGTGAAGAAACTGGCGGCCGACGCCGATACCTTCCTGAGCCGTGCCGTGCAGGTACGCCCCACCCGTCCCTGCGGGGGGCTTACCGGGACTGGGCTTAGCTACCGCGGTCCTCCCTGAGGGAAGCGGACGAGGCTCCGCGGGGCCGCCGCTGGGCCCAGCGCGGCGTGGGGCCTTGGCCGGGGAGCTCGGTTCCGTCATGGGCCGGGGGAGCAGTGGTCGGGAGGAGCCAGGGTGGCGGCTGGGTCCAGCTCTGAGGGAGCGCCCGGCCTGGCTGTGCTGGCGAGGGTTGAGCCCAGAGCCCTGGCCTGGCTGGGCAGCGATGTGCTGCTGTCAGTGCCTCGTCCTCCAGCCAGCTCCTTCCCCGCGGGTCCCCTGCTAGTCCTGGGCATGGCGGGATTTCGTCCAGGCCGGTTGCAAAGCGGCTGGCCTCTGGGGAAGGCTAGGACAGACCAAGGTAAGGGCAGACGAGGAGGGGGGCCGAGTTGAGCAGGCATCAACTGCGAGGAGATAGGATAGGATTTAGTCGTGGAGAGGCCGAAGGTGTGTCTGGCCTGAATAAGCTGGTGCTAAAAATGTATCCTGCTGTCTGATCGATAAAATTGGACCTCTCGATGTGACACGTGAAAGTGTCTGTCTGGTTAGGCTTTTTGGTTTTGTTTGAGCTTTAGTGTCGTTTTTAAGCTTGTTTGATAGTGTATTGTTTCTGCATCAGTCTTCCTTTTCTCCATGCGAAGGGCACTGTAATTGGCTTTTGTTCCTTAGCAGTTGTCTTGAGCTGTAATCCCCTTTCTTTATATAATCAAACTTGAACAGATTTCCTGTAGGGAGGTGGGACATCAAAGCAGTGTGTGGTCATGCACTTGGGTTTCTCCCGAGTTCTCGCTGGGTCAAACTGTGCGGTTTGGAATGTGATGAGCATTGTTATCTGGTCTGATTGGCCTCATGTATCGCCCTAAATCTCAATATTCAAGCAGAACCAATGACCAGCAGCACAGTAGAGCTCTGAAAATGAGAATTCGTCGGAAAACATTGTTGTTCAAATTTAAATGAACTTAAAGCAGTCGTTGTGTCTTCTCTTTGTGATGGAGGGCTTTCCATTCATCAACCCCAGCTCTCCCCCACCTCCCTGCCTTCTGCCTGGTCTACATGTTTCCCAGATCATCTCTTCCTTTCCAGCCCCTGCCCCTTTCCCTTTTCTTGCTGGCCAAGGAGAAAAAGATGTTCACTCTTCATTGTAAGATCCTGTAATGAGACCTTGTGATTTCATCCCTTTTATCTTGACTTTTTACATTTGAATCGGCTTATTGCCTTAAATCTCAGGTAGGTTTTTGCAGTCTGACATGGTTTAAAGGTGGTGTGAACTGTGTTTTACTGCAGTATGCTCTATCTGCATGGTTGATTTACATCTGCATAGCTACATTGGTTATCTCCTTAACCTAAACTAAAACTCAGGGGAAATGTGGAGGTAATTTTGTTCCATCAGCTGCCACTTTCCCCTAAAATGAGAAGTTTAATGAAGCTGTGAAGGGGAGGAGCAAATCCCTGACATACTGTTATAGTCTGAGTAACTGGTGTTCTGTGTGCTACTGTTGTTTCTTCTGTTTTCCTAAGTAACTGTGTAAGGCCTACAGATAATGTTGCTGGGTAGTAATGTTGTGATTTTTACTTTTGTTTTTTTCTTAATATCTCCTGGATGTAAATTTTCTGGCCTCCAGTAAAAATTATAGATTTGTATGTTGAGTTAAACTCTTGTGTTCAGGCTTCACTGGATTACATGCTATGTCCTGACATTAGTTGTTTTGGGATATTGGAAACAGAAATCTCCCACCAAACCCTATAAAACAATCCAACAGCATAAAGCGATCTGTAGGAAAACCACTTAAAATCTTCTATTTTAACTTAGAAGAGGGTGAACACCTTGTTACTGTTTCACAGGCTTATCAGACTTCTATTTTACAAGGGGATTGGGGCTGTACCCACAACCACCTGACATTCATCTTCCAGAAAACTTCCTTCTGTAAACGAGATTATACTGTGTCCAGACTGTCATGCTTTATGTAGCAATCTACAGAAAAATGAAGTTTACTGGCCATCTTCATCCAAAGCCTACCCTTGCTTCTAGCAAGCAGAAAATGCTTGAGGGAGTCGTCTTGCAGTAGTTGCAGTTTGTGGAACAATGTAGCAAATGGTTATAGTTAGTGGTATTTCGAGTGAAATAAATAATGCCATAGAGTACAGTAATAGGAATGTGGGTCCTTCCTGTTGCCAGACTCTGTAGTTGACAAGCTGCCTGTGTAGCCGTCGGGAATGAGCTGGGCTTCTACTCTTTGGTGGCAGGAACACTTTTATTGTTCAAGACTTCTACCTGAAGTTAGGGGCTTATTTTAATGCAGTTTCTCCTCCTGGTAATTTTGCAGTGTAGACTGAACTGTCAGTTGGGCTGTGATAGCTCAGGTGTATGCAAAACAGTACAATTTCCTTCCTTGTGAGCTGGTCACAGTCAGGCAACTTGTATATATATTTTGAATTTAATAAAGATAGATGGGTGGGTTAGATGGCTTACTGATACAGCTTGTTCCAGCAGGTGCTTATAGTAAGTAACTGACATATCTTGAACTTGTAGTAAAAAGGAAAACTTTCAGAGCTCTAATCAAAGTAGAAAGTAGTATCTGCCTATGTTGGAACAACTCTTCTAAGCAGAAGAAACATGCTTGATTCATAGCACTATCTTCCTATAGAAAAAAAAGTTCAAATTTAGGTTTCAGGGTAATCAAGATAGGAAATCAAGAGTGGCAGCATTGTTTGCATTAAATTGGTGCTGGAAACCATACTTCTATTTACTATTACATACCACTATTTCACATGCTGCTCAGTATTGCTAAAATGAAGTTTTTTCTTTAAGAAATCTATCATTGTGATATGTGAAATCTATCACTGTGATACTCACTAAGTGGTCTTCACACTGCTGAAAAGATTTATAGAAATAATAACAGGAACCCCCCTTTTTTGTGTACAAATGCTCTTCTCTGTAATTAGTGAAAAACAATTTCAAGACCATTTATATTGTATTGTAATGAAGCTTTAGAGAACAACTTATAGTACCTGATATCTTTTTAAAGAGTTTTTTAAACAGTAGCAGTAATACATTCATAAATAAGTTCCATTCTTCCCAATGTTACAACTAAACTTTCTCAAAAAGCTGCAAATGCCATAAGATTTATCTGGACTTCAGATGAGTATGTTATTGAAGGTGGGTTTATTGTACTTGTGATGGAAATCAAAACAAACTCAGGCAATGTAGTTTACATGTATTCTTGTTTCTTACTGCCCACAGAGGAACTTGTTAAGAATGAAGTTATATAGTTAGAATGCTTCTGGTCCTATTATGTTCTTAAAGGGCAAGCTTGTTAGACATAAGTCAGGTTCCTCTGAAAATGCCTGACTTTGAACAGGCTGTGAAGATCATCATTGTCATAAGGAACTATTGCTCTGGAAAGCAGCAGGCCAAACCCTCAGTTCTTGTTTTGCTTGGTTCCCTGATGTGAAATTGTGGCTTCCCCCTCGCCCAAAGAACTGGGACTGAAGTACAAGCTGCTTGTGGATTGATAAAATCTGGCATGAATTTAATATCAAGTGAAATTAATTGTCAGCTTGAAAGCGAACAGCAGAGGTTATCTTGCTGTTTCTGTAAGACATAACAGGACCAGTTATATCTAAGCAGTTCATCCAACACTGACTTGTATTCTAAAAAGCAGAGCACCCCCAGCCTCAAAGATATATAATTCACAACTTCCCAGGGAAGTTTATTTTATCTTTTAGTCCTTGTCTTTAAAAGCTTTCTCTAATGTCTAATTCTAATTTAAACCTTCATGCTGATGTTTAAACTCACTACCTTTGTCCTGCTTGTTGTGCACAGGACAACTTTTTATTAAGCACATTAAAATGTTGCTGCAATGAGAGTCTGTTGTGTCTTCAGGTTTTACTGTGGGAGAAAGGACAAACTTAATTACAAAATACAGAATATAGTAATTTAATTGTCTTTGTTACCTTTGCACTTTGTTTCCTTTTGGCTCATGTTTCAAAGTGCACTATGAAAAATGGGCAGAATGTCAAGTGAGAGCTCTTACTACCAAGTTAAGTGGAGGATTTCTTCATAATGTTTTAAATTACTGTCCTCATTTTGGTCTGATTAATACCCTCCTGCCCCTTTTATTCCTGGTAAGAGTGTTGAATTTGCCAACTTTCCAATTTATCCTTAGATTTTTTTAATAATGGTTATGTCGTTGAAAACATGATCTGTAACTGAGCAAATAGTTAGTGTCTTAAGCTTGTCCTTGGAAATTATTTCTGTAACTAAGTATTTTCAACCTGATTGACTCATAGTTCACTGAAGAAAAGCTTGGTCAAGCAGAGAAGACTGAACTGGATGCTCACCTGGAGAACCTTCTCAGCAAAGCAGAATGCACAAAACTCTGGACAGAAAAAATACTGAAACAAACAGAAGTCTTACTGCAGCCAAATCCAAGTAAGTAGCTGTTCAGGTTTTTGTTCGCAACTTGCGAGTGAGTAGATTTGCCAATGTAAATATTTACTGCAATAGGTATTAAACAAGTTATGACTAAATACACCAGTTTTAAAATTTGAAAGCTGGGATTAGGGAAAGCACATTTTGAAGAGCTACTGAGCATGAGAGACACTGCACGAATTACTGCTACTTTCTTAACCCTTCAAATGGAAAAAGCTTTAGACAGAGTTCCTCAGACTCCAGCATTGGTTCCATACTCTGGTCACCCTCAAGCTGACTGGTTTCTGAGTTGTTGTCTCTTTAATTGGATTTCCCACTCTAATTTGAGAAATCTGAGGTAGCTGCAAGAACTCTGAAGCTCTTCATAGGGCAGATGCAGTGGCTTGAGAAATTTAATTACTGTTTCATTACTTTAAACTGTTAGCACAATACAATTCAGCTTGAAGTGGACAAGATGAACTAAAAAGCTTATCTTTAGCAATTTCTTTACTAAAGAATGATTAGATTGTATTGCTTAAGTATGTTATATCAATAAAGTTTCAAATTTGCTTTCATCAGTAGTGAATCCCTTGATGCAAAATCACAGAAAAAATATGAGTAGAGGAAGAGGAATTTTCTGGTGTGTTAAATAGTTGTTTTTGAAATTGCTGCTGTGGGTGATACTGTTGAAGATACCGGTTTCAGACTCGTATGCTATGGTTATCTGTGCCATTCATGGCAGTTGTACTAGAGTTGGCAGCCATAGGAATTTGCTTAGTGTATAATCTAGATTTCAAGTGCAGTCTAGTCACTACCATTAGCAAAATTAGCTAAACCTCCTTTAGGTTCATTCAAATGTTAAAATAGTAACACTGCTAATACCTCTGCACTGAAAACGAACATCTTCCTTCTAGTGACAAACAGAGTTAGGATTTATTAGTACGGGTAAATCATACATGGATAGCATTTCTCTAGTGCTAAATAGAGAAATTCTTTATAATGCTGATCTTTAAAGTGTGTAAATCCCAAACCAACTCATCCTATGTGAAGGATGCAATAGAACTTGCAGAATGCCACATCTCAAATTTCTGTTTCTGTCTAGGCCAGAGAAAATCGTTGTCTTATTAATATAATTCAGTATTTGTAATCAGTCTTTTTCAGAATCTTGTAAATGTGAAATACTGAATCACTAAACTGAAGGCTGCTAGCACTGTGTGAGGCAGATTCAGTAGAAGGCTAATATATGATAGTGTCTCAGTTATGCTGACCAATCAACTTTCTGATAGCTAAAAATACTCAGTGTTAAGCATTGGTCTTTATCTGTGAATGTAACTTCAGCTGTTTGCCAAGCCTGTTTGGAAGGACTATCACATGCTGTAGAGAGCTTCTTTTGGTTGTTGTTAATGGAGTGACCCTGTCTGGGGGAGGAAAAATTACTTTCAGTCACATTTTTAATTGACCCTTTAGGTCAGACCCATGTAATAGTCCAATAATTTTATAGCACTTCTCAGTTCTTTTGTCATTTAATGAAAAATAAATATGGATAAAGAAAACCCATTGAATCTAATTCATTTTTGTTTTACCCTCAGTGCCAGGGAATGCAGTGGTACCTGTGTTTGGCTGTGTCAGGTTAATTTTTGTGACCATCATGAGAGACTAGCTATTTAATCCAATGCTGATGAAGGTTGTCTAATTAACAGTATTATTTTAGGTTGCATCAAATCGGCAGGTTTGTTCATTGTCTTTGTGGTTGTCTATACTATTGCAGGCAGAAATTAGTTCATACTGACTGCAGAAATAAAGTGAGTGAGTTATGAAGTCAAAACAATTGGTCAGAGAAAAGGAGTGTTGTATCTGAGGAGTTTGCTATTATAATTATGTGTCCCTGTTTATGTCTGTAAGGCTTTTTCACCAAAGCAACATGATGTGGCTTAATATTGTGATAGATGGAGATTAATGATCATATATATATATATATAAAAAAGAGTGTTTGGTTCTGTTAAGGAGAGTTGTTCTATCATGCTTTTTTACAGTGAAGACTTCTGGACATAATTTGAAAACCGATATAAATATGCAGTTTCTAACTTGCATTTTGACTAACAGTAATTGTTTCCAATAAACTTTTTTAGATGCCAGAATAGAAGAATTTGTGTATGAGAAGCCTGACTGCAAAGCACCAAGTCGCATAAACAATCCAGAGTTACTAGGCCAGTATATGATTGATGCTGGGAATGAATTTGGTCCAGGAACAGCCTATGGTAGGTACAAGCAAACTAATACGTCTTGTGTTGCAGAAATGAAGGGAGGAAAAATCCACATATCTAGTTCGTGTTTACGATATAAAATGCTATTTCTTGTCTTCCTCTAGATAGCAGTTCAGTGATTTTTGTGTCAGTTTGAGGTGACTTGCTGTATATCTTTTGAGTATTAGGGGATCAGTGGTGAGGCTTCTATCCAAATCTAGAAGTAGAGCCTGCTGTTGGAATGATAACCATCTTTGTGGATGGATAATTTTCATACCGGATTAGATCATTCTGAAATTTATTTTCCTCATAGGAGGAACACATCTGATAACATTTATGCATTTTACTTGTGGTGTAGAGTGAAAATGTTATGTGAAATTAACTTCAGTAAGAAGTCTTTGAACTTTACAGCATTTCTGCTTTTCTTACTATGTAATATTTTGCTAATGGTGAGAGTGTAGAATATAACCTAACTTTTCTTTCTTCTCCAGCAAATATATATACCCATGACAGGGTGTGTACGTGTGTGTATATATATATACACACACTGGCATTAATTAGAATTCTTAATTCTAGTGTTCTCTACAACTCTTAAAGCTGCTGATAAGAGATCTTGCAGATAATTTAACCATCTGAAATACGTAGGTGTCTATAGTACAGTCTGCAGTTAAGGTCTGATAGGAGGGAAAACTTTCATTCTTGGAAGAATGACTTCTTTTTATCTTGAAATAATGGTGTTCCTTTTCAAAACAAGGAAAGGGCACTTAAAAAAAGTAAATAGTTTATAGAAGATGTAATGGATACAAAATCAATAATGGCAGGGTATGTTTCTCTTGCTTTCTAATGGTTTCTGCTGCTATCCGTGACCTTCCTTCTGATCCTCAGCCTCAAGTCTTGCTTTTTAACATCAAATAGAGCTGTACTTTCAGGCACACCATCCCTTAACTTGCAGAATTTCTAGAATTCAGGCAAATAACAAACATAAAGATAACATAAAATAACACAAGCATAAAAATAGATACACCGTGAGCTTTCATGTGATGTCAGAAAACATGTTAGTTCTCTGAGAAGTTAGCCTCTTTTCTAACTAAGCAGTATCTGCCTGTTGAAACATAGTAACTGTATTCTTGATACACTAACTTCACATTGGATACCAAACTCACAACCAAGTGTCTGAAGTGTTGTTCAGTTGACCTCAAATGCATGTTCAGAAGTTGGGGTAGATTGGGATGGTGTAGATGGGTATAGCAAAAGGCACATTTTTTTTCCAGTAGCTAAGTGAGCTTTTCTTTGCTACCAACTACTCTGGGCTTAAAACAGAAATGTAGTGTAAGGGGAGGAGGTTGTTGGCTTAAAATAGTTGTGATACCTAGTTCTTAAATAAGTGTTCACAATGGAGTTTGCCCTGGTTAGTGGCACTTCTACAGAGCTGCATCTGTTCTCACTGAAATCTTGTTTTGACCTGTGATTGTTACTAATAAAAATGGTTTGGTTTAGTGCATGGATGTGTTTGATTTGGGGGGTTGTTTATTTTGGTGCGTGTGGCATTTTTGTTAGGTTTGGTTTGTTTCAGTTTTTCTTGCAGCTCATTCAGATTTGAGAGCCCTTGTGATGGCATTGGATTAGCTTTTAAACTGCTTTCCTAAACCTTCCTGCCTGTAGGAACCTGTTTTGTTTTTGTTCACCACCGGCCTGACTCACTCTGAAACTTAGCTTTTGTTTTTTCTCTGCAGGAAATGCACTTATTAAATGTGGAGAAACACAAAAGCAAATTGGAACAGCAGACAGAGAACTCATTCAAACTTCTGCTATAAATTTTCTCACTCCCCTAAGAAATTTTATTGAAGGAGANAAATGTGGAGCAAAAGCAAATTGGAACAGCAGACAGAGAACTCATTCAAACTTCTGCTATAAATTTTCTCACTCCCCTAAGAAATTTTATTGAAGGAGATTACAAAACTATTACTGTAAGTTAAATTGTTCATTCTTCAGCATTTCACACCAATTTTAACTGTAGATCATCAAAATGAAGCAGACAACAATAGGGTATTAATGCTTTCTTCAAACTAATGTAGAAAAAGGTAGAATTAATGCCCTTGATGTGTTTGCCTCCCTTTTGATCAGGTAAAATTGAAATAATTTTGAAAACTTGCTTTTTGTTCCTATTGTTCTATTAAATGTGTGTATCTTCGATATAAAATGTGAGAATAATTAGGATCTGATTCTGCTGCTTCAGCTGAAGAAGCTTTTGTATGTGATCATTAAAAAGACTTCCAAGTAGAAAGGCTTTTGCTTCTGAGTACATGTACCTGTTTTCACAAAATAACTTCACTTATTTCAGAAAGAATGAAAGCTATTACAAAATAAAAGACTAGATTTGGATGCAGCAAAAACCAGATTGAAGAAGGCAAAAGTTGCAAAAGCTCGAGCTGCAGTAAGTAAAGTTTGTGTGTTTGGTTTTTTTTGTAACTTATTGATATATATTTATAAAGTTGACTGCTTGGTTATGTTTCCAGCCCTATCTTCTTACCCCTGCTATTTTTCTGGGTGCTTGGTAAGAAATGCCTCAGTATGACACAAGGAAATGAAGTGAATTACTGATTAAGGTGTTAGTCTTCTATTTGTAGATATTTCATCAAGTTGAACCTACTTGTCAGAAGTAAATATTCTTGCCTTGTTCTATACTACATGAGCCTATCCTGCCACTTACTACAATCAGCCAAGATGAGTTCAAGTTTTAGCATTTGAATCTCCAGAAGTGTACAAGCATATGTAGTATAATTATTTCCAACTGATGAACCTATCTATACTTCTCTATATCAGAAGTATCTGTAATTTACTCTTTCTGTATTATTTACTATTTCACACCACCAAACAGTGCAAGACTCAGCCTCATATCTCATAACTATTCTTATTACCTCAGAAAATGCTTGTTCAAGGAATTAAAAGCTCTTGCTTTTTAAACTTTTAAAATGCCTGTAAATGAGGGAATAGATAATTGAATGTATGCAACTTCAGCTTACAGTATTTTCAGAGCTATCTTTTGACTGTGTTCCTAAAAGTGTAGCAGTTAATGATTGATAGTGAATTGGTTTTTTTCCCATAAGGGTTAATGCACACAGATGCTGAAGAAGTATAGATAATTTACATACACAGGGACAGCGTATAAGAGGCAGAAGCAGGGGTGTCAGATTTTGTTGGCTTCTCCAGTTGGACCACTGTCCTGAAAGATCTTGGAAGACTCACTTCAGCTTTGTAGATAAAGCACCTCCCACCTTGGGATACTGATCCTTCTAAAGAGGAAAACATGATCTCTGCCTGTGTTGTAATCTTCCTGGTCAGGTATGCTGTTCTTGTGTATTTAAATTGTCTGTGGTTAAGTCCATGCATGCATCTCCCCTTAGGTTATGTAAATTTTATCCAAAATTTACTTCTCTTCTTGTTAAGCTTACTTAATTTGTAAGACTAGCAATGGAAAGCAGGGCAGGGTTCTGGTCTGTTAGCAGTGGAATTTGGAAGCAATGTATAGGGAAGCAGTGGACAGTGAACTTACTCCTTTGCTTGGCTTTGTTCACAATGAAGTTTAAAATAGAAAAAAGTATTTTCATTATTAACTTCCTTTTATTGTCTGGTAGCAGGTATATGTCTTAATATCTAAAGCAACAGAAAGACCACAAGGAAATACTTCCCCTTGGGCTTGGTATTAAAAGAAAGGCTCTATACTTGAGGTTTTTATTCTATAACCAGTGTAATCATCCAGAGCTTTGTGCTTGGACAAAACTGTTGCCAGTTGCTGCTACTGCTTGAGCAGTCTTAAATATGCACATAGCAAGTAATTCATAGGTTTATACACAAATGAATTAGTCCTGGTAGGGCGTGAAACTCTAGGCCTCTTACATGCCTACCTTACATGTACTTCAATTTTATCTACATTTTGACAGCAGTGTGCACGTTTAAGAAGTATTGGAATGTAGAATTTCCAGAGAAGGGAAAAAACTGCATCTTGTCACCCTCTCCAATATAGAAATGAGAACTAAATTAGATACAGGTGTGATGCAAATGCTTCATCATCTGGTGGCTGGCTCACTTACGAAGGAAGATACCTGACAGTCTGTGCTGAACTGATAGGTTAGCAAAGTGTCTTGAGTTATGATGCAAACTTTTATGTCTTAAAACTTTCTTTGACAGGATAGAGTGATAAATTTCATCTATATTTGATTGTTTTTCTCCCTGCTATAAGGATATTTAATATTTGATGAAATTACATTCTCACATGCTTACTGTACAACTGAAGTAGCTTAGATCAGTATTTAAAATTGAAATCTGAACAGCTTTGTCTATATTCAGTTCACAATCTTACTTATCTTAAACTTGCAGCATTTTGTGTCAGTAATCTTTTCTCCTGCTATATTCAGTGTTTTAACTTGCTTTTGTCTTTTATCTATGCACTTAAGCAACTAAACACCTCTCAGCCTGAAGACAATAACATTATGGCAAATGTCTCTTATGTGCTCAACTTGCTGCATGTAAAATGGCTAAAGGTTTGTTGGCCTCCTGTGTTCATCCGTTTTCCTATCAAATGTTTCCTCTTGCTACCCAGCTCATTTTTGGTCTTGTTTCAGATGTTGTCTGTTCCAAACTGAATTGATATAGTGTACTAAGTGCATTTATGTCAGTACGGCATTAGATGTTGGGTTTATCAGAATATTTCTGGTAATTTGAAGTATACAGTATTATACTCTAATTTTTATGAGTTTATGAATGTAAACTTAGGATGCAAAGGAGCTGACTTTTTTATCACTGCTGAAATAAATTTCACCCATTCAAGGGACAGGAATTGCTTCACTTTCCTGGTTTTGTTTCAATATGAGTAAGAGTGAATTATGTGAAAGTGCCAGAAATAGGTAGAAATTATTCCCTTCAAGTAATGTTTTATAAATTGCAACCTGAAAATGTCACATAAATTAATGGCTTAACTTAGAGTGCAGTATATCCTAAATGTGTTGCAGGAACTGGTTAGCTTAGCTGGTTTTAGCACCATAATTGTGGAAGTGGAAAAGGTGTTAATTAATCATGTACAACATAGACTGTGCTGTTTGACCTGACTTGCGTCTTGGACATGCACAGTATATTGGGTTTCATCTAATTAGTGTTCTAGGTTTCTCAGTTGTAAGTAGATAAAAGAGTAAATAAATTTGTTTGTTATAACTTGATTTTGCAATCTTTATACACATTTCTTCCTACCAAAGTCCCAACTGTGTCATCTTCTTGCAACTGCAGAAAATGAAGGTTAAAGGAGAGCTGCATTGCAGGAGGGAATTGGAACAGCAGGTTGAAGTAATTAACTTCTAGAGTAAATTTCCTGCAGTTCTGTGGTTTTTCACCATTACTGTAATACTCAGTTTGAGATACCTCTGTAGCATTTTTAATTGAATTTAGTTTTCAATAAAAATGCTTCTGCAATAGGAAACCAGTAATGAAATTAGCAAGAGAAATCATTCATCTCTTTCATTCTTTACTTAACATGGTGGTTAAATGAGAATAGCTTTCTGTAGTTTTGCAATGTTTTAACACATAAAGGTAACTTAAATTCCTCCATAAGGTAATGCAGTTTGTATGATCCACCTCATTTTCTAAGTAATGTCTTGTGTTGTAATTGTTTTAAATAGATTCCTTTAACATGTAAGTTCAAGTCATATGTAACACTCTTCAGTATCTAACTTACTTCACAGATGTGGTGTTATCCATATTCATTGTAGTTTCATTGTATATCAAGTGCTTTGGGCAACTGGCTTATGCCTCCTTAAATTGCTGTGAAGTTCTAAGGCCAGGAAAGTGGTTAAAAGCCAAAATATAGTTGCATCCTATATTGAAGCACCACAGATGTCTAAGTTTGTGTTTTTATTCTCCTCCCTCCCCCCATAATGCTAACTAGATATGGGCTGAGGAAGTGACAAAAGTAAGTAAACAATGTAGAAGTTGCAGAATTCTGAAACCATAACTTGTGTGGATCTAATGTAATGAAGGATATTGCATGTTGATTCAGTCTAATGTTGGCAGCCTTATGCATTACATCAGAATACACTGGTTTCCTCTAGGGCCTTTCAAACTCCAGTGGTGTTTCAAACTTCTGGCCTTGTTTCATAGTAAACTGTTTCTGGCCAACTCTCTCATAGTACCATATGATTCTCATGCAACAAGATACAAGAGAAAAAGAGCTTCAAGACTTCCTTCTAAATGTACTGGTATGCCATCCTGTTCAAAATGACCTCTTAGAATGAGCTTATTTGAACGGGATCTAGTCTAAACTGTCCTCAAAACACTGATGTTCAACTTCCCACAACATGAAGTAGTAATTAAAGTGTTGCAGTGCATGCATGAAGCTTGGAAAACTCAGTTTTGGAGATTGGTGGTTTTGGGTTTGTTTTTTTCTTTTTTTTTGTTCCCTACCTTTCTCCCCAGTATCACTAGAGAACGCTGTACTTAAGCAAGTGAAAATTGCCCCTGAGCTGAAGGCTGGTTCATAAATACAGCATTAGACTNTTTGTTCCCTACCTTTCTCCCTGGTGTCACTAGAGAATGCTGTACTTAAACAAGTGAAAATTGCCCCTGGGCTGAAGGCTGGTTCATAAATACAGCATTAGATTGGGGATAGAGCCTGAAGCCTTCTCTCTTGTCATGCTATCCCTTGCACAAAGACACGCTCAGTGGAGCTTATGGAGCATTGGTGATAGCTTCTCCAGTGCTATAAGAAGGGCTGTTCTCAGGTGCACTGGGTCTGACAAAGCAGTGCTGCGAACAGGCTGTGGAAAGCTGTGCTAACAGTTAGGAAAGATTTCATAGGGAATTTCTGTAGAGGATGGGAAATAAAAAACAAAGGGTAGCAATACAAAGTAAGGGCATTTGTAGGGAAGGGGCTTTGGAGTATGGTTTTTAAAGGTAGGAACTGGGTAGGCAGCTGTGGGAGGCAATAGGGACTTGCTGTCAAAAGCTGTGATGTGGAGCTTTGGCTGAAACTGTGGGGGTTGTGAGATAAAATAAATGAAGGCTTTTTCAACTCCAGTTTTCCGTGAGTTACAGTACAAACTTAGAGTGTACATGTAGGGTGTGAGAGTTTAGAGATTGGAACTGTGAGAGGAGGGTTAGGTCACCTTTGATCCTAAAGTTTGAGAACTATTTTACTATTTAACTGCATGTGTCTGCTGGAGTACTTGGTACTGTTGTGGGAAAAGATAGCAGGGAGCAGTAACTGCCGCTGTAACATAAACTAATCTTGATGCTATCAGACAATGAATAAAACTATTTGCTTTTCAGAGACAACAAACTTTGAAAACCTAATTGGTTTGTAAGTTGATACATGCACTGCCATCAGTTTTAAGTAAGAAACACACAGCTGCTTCCTCACTGTTTAATTAATATGAAAGCCTTCCCAGCTGCTGTGACCTCAGATGAAAAGCATTTCTTGGGACACTGCATTTTAATTCTGTGTTCATTGCTGTGGTTAAGATCCTTTGGTGTGACTGTCTTCATATGGATCAGCATTAGTGGAATGCAAGAGCAGAATGTTTGCAGACACACAAAACCCTTTTGAAACCAATGTTCTGTTGGTATTACCTCATGAGTCTTCCTGAAAGTAGATTTCCTGACTCTGTTTTGCTGAGAACAGTAATTGCTGCATCTTGAACTTAATGCAAATTCTTGCCTGTGGGTTGGTTTTTAGAAACAAGGTACTAAGTGCATACAAGCAGAGGCAAGAGAATCCAGATTCCAGGCTGAGGGTGTTCTGTCTTGGAACAGTAAATCTTAAATCTTACAATACATTTTTATGTATTTGTGGGTTTTGAGTAGTGTCCTTTTCCTTTCTCTCCCTACCCCAAACACTCTGAAGTAATTTCTGCTTGTGTGAGATTCAAGTCCTTTGAAACAGCTGTAACAGTGTTAACGTAGTTAAAAATTGCTGAGAATGAAATGCCACAAGGAGTAAATTTGAGTTATTTAAACATGAAACTTAAAGCAAGTAATTATTTAATAGAAATTTTACTCTAATTGAAGTTAGAACATTTGCTATAGTTTGGATTTATTTAAAGATCCCTGAACTACAGTCTCCAGAAATAATTGTAGTAGCTTGGTGGCCTGTATAAGACAGTAATTTATGAACTATCCTGTTAGAACTTACTCTCAAAGAAATGATGTTACAGCTGATTGCTGCTTGGTTACAAGACAAAGACAATGTGAGGTTTACCCTAAATTTCTTGGTCAGAGCTCTGGTGCAGACACTGTTATGCCAATATGCTTGCTTTGTAATTGGGAGAGGTGGGGTAATACTGCAGGCAGAAAAATGCCTGCCTTTTGCATACACTGACTCCATGAGGTAGGTATCTGATAATAAAGCTGTTTCCTTGGTATACAGGACCTCAATGTTTCTGAGCCCAAAATGCAGTTTTCTTTTTGCCTAGATCTGCAAAGCGAAAGCACATTTCAGACACCTAAGCTTGCGATGAATGCATTTGTATGAGTAGCTCTGAATAAAATGGAACTGTTTTAGTCAGCAGGTATAAAAGAGTGCATTGTACAAACACCTAATGTTCATCCTTACTTTTAGTCTGAACAGGAAGTGCAGATTACTCAGAGTGAATTTGATTGTCAAGCAGAAATTACCAGGCTTCTGCTGGAAGGAATTAGCAGCACACATGTGAGTACCCAGAAGAGATAGAAGGGCAAAGTCAAAATCAGGGCACTTCCTAAAAATAGCTCCATTAAGCTATTTGGGAACTTTGGGCTATGAGGTTTCACTTCAGCGTGGTAAAGCATCAAACTGTTGCTTGTTTTGACTTTTGAGTTCTAGTTTAACAGCTACTGAATCAGTCTTCTGTTAACCTTGAAAAGGCAGGAGCTTTCATTTTTGTTCCTTAAATGCAACTTCCCGTTCATCAGATTAACTGAATGTTGAAACTGCAAAAGCATCCTAAAATATTTACTCTGTTGTGGAAACAACGGGGGTAACTGTCATGATGCTTGTACAGCAGCTATTTTTTGTGCTCAAATATTAATTTTTGTGTCAATTTATCCCAGTTACCTGGTAAATTCAGGCACTCTGCCTATGGGGCATAAATCCCTATGTGATAATGTTGGTGTTAGAACCTGCCTAGGAGACCAGTCATTCTAATGCAGCATAGTTCTTCTACAGACTGAAAACTTGACTATATTGCTGTATTACAGGCCCATCATGTTCGCTGTCTGAATGATTTTGTTGAAGCCCAGATGACCTATTATGCACAATGTTACCAATATATGTTGGATCTTCAGAAACAACTTGGAAGGTAGTAATACTGTAAAAACTTTAGAGAAAAACAGCATTTTTTCCTAAGTGCTTATGAATAGTAGGAAACTGATGTCAGAGTGTTTAGCACAGAGGCATGCTGGACTGAAAGGAAGTGTATTTCTTCTAAGGTATTTAATATGTAATTACCCCAGTGCAAGCTACATTCCTAAGCCTACACACAGCACTTGTGCCTTTTGAGGGTTAATTTACTGAGATTTTGTGCATTTCCTGATAGAGGAAGGTGAGCCCATGGTAACCTCATTTAACAGCATAAAAAGGAATTACTGGAGATATACATATAATCTTTCATTTGTCTTCTGCTCTATGCTATGCAGTGTGGAATAAGGTTTTGTACTCTCTGTAAATTCCTTTTACATCTTAATTTGCTGCAGGACACTACCTGATTTTCAGTGGAACTGCATTCTCCACTGATAAGAGAATTGCCAACATAGATATTGTATCTAGGTAGAAGTGTAGCCCACAATATCTATAATCAGTGATCCAAAGTGCTTGCAATGGAATGAGCAAGTTTGTCTAGTTCTACCGTTCCGTGGGTTTAGCATTTTAAAGTAAGAGAAAAAGCTATTTGATGTTCGTTTGTGCTCCTGGTGATGTAAAGATACCTGCATAAATACTTCTCATGAAGTTTCACATTTCTAATTGTTTTTCACAAATCAGCCTTTCTTAGGGTTATACCAGATCATATTATGTAGGGTGAGCATATGCATTGAAGGACTGTCTGTACTTAGAAGTATCTGTTCTGAACAACTGTCTCTATAAAGTATCTCTGTTTATGTTTTTCATGATAAGGAAGCAAAAACAAAAGTGTTCTTGAGTCTTGTCCTTTTCCTGACTTGCAGCTTCCTGTGGTGTTTGATTTCCTTCCCTCAGTTTGTTTGAATGGGTACTTTAAAGTCTTTAAAACTGGTTTGCTTAAAAAAAGCTCTGCATCTTTAAAGTTATATTCCATTAAAAACAGTATTCAGCCATAAAATTTGGTAACTCGTAAATGCATTTACTGAAAGCTTGAAAAGAACTTTACTGGATTAAGGGCAAGCACCTCTTAGAAGTTATGTGAGGTATATTTACACAGTTATTTTGAGAGGATGTTCCTGAAGTATGTACTCTTATCTGTATCTGTTTACTAAGCTGAAAGCTTTAAGCGTAATACCTTTAGCCGAAGGGAGAATGTATTTAAAATCTCTTGCTTTAGGTTGTACAGCATATCCAGAATAGCTATTTTTGTTTAAAATCTGTGTAAACTGCTACCAGGTGTAAAAGAGTGTATTTGAGAATATAATATTCAGGAGAACAGAAGGAAGTTTCTTTACATGGCTGTGATCTAATGAGTGGTTTTGAGAAGTCTGCTAGGACTGCTACACAACCAAAAGCATGGAAGCTTTGCAGAATCTTCAGTGCTTCCAACAGCCACATGAATTTTCTCTGCCTATTAAAACAGTCATGGTATTAAATCTTGGGTGTGTCTTTCCTTCCTTGTGCAAGGAAGTCCCACTGAACTGTAACAGAGAGCACTGGGACAAGGTCTCAAGTTGTGTTCCTTGCTTGGGAAGACTCCTCACTTTATAGGCATTGGGTGCATAGCACTTGCATTAAATAGATGAGCAGGATATGTGTAGTGTTTTCCTATGCTACTTGTAGGCAGATGCAGTACAAAATAGTCTTTGCCAGCTCAGCTAGATTTTGGTTATATTTGCCAGTGCTGCGTTGGTTAGTAAGGCATCTGTAGTGTTGAGTTGCACGTGTTCTTTTTGCACATCTAAGAATGACATTGTGCCATGTTCTTGTATGAAAGCCAAGAGCTGTGAGTGACTTCTTTTTGTTTTGAAGCTGTTGGAGGACCAAAGGTGTTCAGCCTTTAAGTGATGCAGTTTTTTACTTGAAACAGAAACCTGGTTCTCAAGAGTAGATGGATATGTTGTGTTTTACCTGGGTCAGAATCTAGGGCATAAACCCTAACCTGGTTCACAATGAGAGTATTCAAGTTCCAAAGCTGAGTACTGACTTCCCTGATGGACTTTCCAGAGTCAGCTGTAGAGAAGGTGGGGGAAAACTTGTGCTCAGTTCTGTTTACATAAATAGACATGGGTTTATGGATGTTTCTCTTCAAGGCAATGCCAGCTGCTTATCCCCTTTCTGCGTCTCCCCTCCTGTGGGGCTGTTTAAGGAATCGAAACTCCCTGGTTAAAAGCAATCTCTCTTCTTCTTTCTTAGCTCCTCAGAATGAACTAAACAAATCTATTTAAAATATTCTGGTACTCCAGCTGTTGGCTTTTTCCCTGCTGATGCCTGCTTTTGCTCTGAATTTTCTCAGCTTCCCTAACAGCCAAGCCTAAGCCTTGGCATCACTGTGTCTTTCAAATTACCCATCACTAGTCCCCTACTCTACACTATGAAACTTCTGTTACTCAAGTGTTCTCCTAGACAACCTCTGTATAGCTGAAGCTTTCCCATGACATGCCTACATCTGGCTTTGTAAAAGTGAGACTTAATGCTTCACTGATTGACAGTGGTTATAAAGCTCTGGCTTTCTTTTCTGTTAGCTGTACAAATCAGTGACCCTTTGAACTGAGAATGATTTACACATAATCACTGTGTTAACAGAGAAAGGGGTTAGCAGTGTATTTAGCAGTAACTTAACAACATTGAGGAACAGCTGATTGTCATTTCAAATCCCTCTATTTGAATGCCAGCTAACCAAGTAATAAATACATTGTGAGGCACAGCTCAGTTATTCCTACAAAACTGTGGGGTCTAGCTTTTCTTCCCTTTGTTGTGGTCATTTGATTTGCTCTGGGAACATGGTGAATTGGTTTGACAATCTAATGTGGCAAATGAAAACAAAAATATCAGTAGGGTTGCAGTCTCTTCTCCATGAGTTGAACCAGTTCTTGATGATCAAATGGGGTCAAGGTAAACCAGAAGGGAAGTGCGGAATCCCTCCTTTGGACAGTATTGAACTGTTATGTTAACTCGCAACAGCCTCCTGAAAGTCTACTCAATTTTTATATGCAATTCAGTCTAACTGTAAAAGGGTAATCCTGTCCTTTGCAATATGTTCCTGCTGTTTTCCCCGAATAAAATACAATGGTGAATGTGTTAAACAAGCTGTTCCAAGGGAAAGTTAGTAATATTCGTAATAATTTTTGTTAGATCAGGTTGTTGAATCAACTCAAAAGCAATATATCTGACTCAAGTGACAGAGAATGAACATTTGTACAAAAGAGAAGTATAGTTTAAAATTATACTTAGTGTGTTAAATTTACACTGCCACGCTGTTGGGGGGGGCGGGGGGGGGCAGGCAGTGACATGTCTGCATCTCAGATGTTAATGAAAAAGTGTCTATGTAGGAGGACTGATGAGGAGAGTTATGTGGGAATTGAGTGACTAGTTGATGCGTAGACTGGTCAGAAGAATGGAAGGAAATGCAGCTGTAGTTCCACCTCCTCCTGACTCTAACTCCTGGTTACTGATCCTTTTACACTGCATCAGCTCTACCACTTTTCAATACTTCATTGACCTGCCTTTAAGGTAGAATCGGATGAGTTTTGGGACAAAGGTAGCACAAGGCCAAGGAATGACTACATCAGCTGCTAGATAAGGAAGCTTACTCTGCTGCAGAACTGCATTCAAGGACAGAGGGCAGAGTGACGTGAGACAGTATTGCAGCTCATCGTTGCCCCCAAACTGTTCCATTTCCCTTGTCCCACGGAATCACAGAATGGTTGACCCTGAAAGGCCCTACTGGGGGGGTCATCTAGTCCAACCTCCTCCTTAAGCAGAGTTACCTAAGGCACATTACTGAGGATTGTGTCCAGACAGGTGAATTGTGTGTAGAATGCGGCTTTTCATATATTACATCTGGCCTTTCCAGTCTCCTCTTAGAAGAATGATTTTTACCAAGCAGCTTCATTAAAGTTCATCTGCGAGCTTGATAAATGCTTTCTGTCCATCCTTAATAGTTGCATTGGTGCATCCATAGAGGCACTTTCACCACCAATTGTCATTTTAATATCCCATGACAATGCTTTTTACAATGGTCTCACTGTCATGCCACAAAATAAGCATCAGAAGTACAACGTATGCAGTACTCATTGTGGTCATGATTGCTTGGCTCCAGCAAGGAGTTTCTGCCATCAGCAGTCTGTCCATCTGGCTTTTAGGCTTGGCAACAACACAGACATTCTAATGTTTCCTTTCAAGTACAGGCAGAATCCGCTGGGGATATGGGCTGCTTCATAATGGTTTTGTTATTTCTTCAGAAGACATTATACCTTTAAATAGTAAGATATCTGTGCTAGAATTGAAGGTTTAATATGACAAGAAGTCTCCTTTGTGCAGAATCTTTGCAGCATAATGCCAGTAATCCCTGGAAGGCAGACTTCAGAGATGATATATTGAACAGAACCAGATTAGTGGTGCCCAAGGTCTCAGTTTCTAGGAGTCTCTCTGGCCACAGGAATAATTTTCCTATTTTTGTTTATAACTGGTGGTGCTGAATATAGAGGTGCCTTGAATTTATATTTAACTTTGTCTTCCTTTCTTAGCTTACTCCCAGGTGTGACTGTTCCTATGAAACTGGCCACCAAGGCTTTTTGAAAACTCCTCCCGCCCCCCCCCCCAACCAACCAACCAACCAACCAAACTCAAGTATTTAGAATAAGCAGCTCAGAAGGCAGGAATTGCTAATTACCAAAGACTGCAGTATTGTGAGAAAGCCTGTGTACAGCCTGGTGGAGGTTTTCCACAGAGCAATGAGGAACAAGGGAGCACATGCACCAGTCAGCAAGATACGTGAATGATAAATTCACAGTGTATAGTACAGAGAAGTTCCTCTAGTGCAGGATGTAGTCTCCTCTATTCCTAGAAATCTTATCGGTTTAGAAGAAAACTATAGTTAGGACTTAAACTGCTGTCTGCTTGGTGAGGCCTGAACTGCCTTGGTAGGTTATTGATAGTAAGCCTGATCTTTAGTCATGCATGTAGCATCATAGCCAGGGTTTTATATACGATGACTTAGGAAAGCAAATTGGTCAGGATTGGCCTCAACTGTATTTTGTAAAGATGTGGGTACTGCAGATTTTACAAGGGGCTGGCATGGGCTTTCTGAATGGTAGAACATACCAAGAATATATTGCAATTCAGAAAACATGAGAACAAATAGAAATTGCTAACACTTATGCTGACTATGTCTACTGTACAAATACCTTGCCTGGAGTTTCAGACTTGGAGGTATTGCTCACTGTAATGAATTTTGGTACTAGTGTAATATAATACCATCAGAATCGATTGGAATAGCTAAACTGTGCTTTGTCCTACCTTGAAAGCTGGGAGGGCTTAAAAACCTGACATTGTGAAATAGATCATTCCTCTGGGGTTTAAGAAAGGTGCTGCAGTGATGTGAAGTTGTATGGGAACAGCAACAGACTGCATCTTCCTTTGGCTTTCATTTCAGAATCCCCAAGAACTTGCCATTTCAGTGTTGTACACAGAAAGGCACCACAAATATGAAAGGCTTATGAAACAAATGTTCTCCATTGAAAAGACATTGTTGTTACTTCTCTGACTCAAACTTATCAGGAGTCCATTAGTAATTTTTATGCTTCCACCTAGAACAGGCAAAAGTGTTCCCACTCGTATTCAGCACAAAATACTTGAGCATAAAGGGAAACAGACTTTCAGTTCTCCCAAAAATGGAGACTGAAAATGTCAGTGGAAGGTAGTGAAGCTCTGTGATATTGTTAATCTGTCTTTCATGGATTGTGGCATGTCTCTACCTAGCCATGCAACTGCATGTTAAACTTAGAGTGAAAGGATTTAACATTTAAACATCAATCAGTAGCTGATGATAGATAGTATTTAACATTTGTGGTTTCCCTTATTCAAAGCTAGTCTTTTAGATGGTCAGGTCTTGTCTGAAGTAAATACTTCAGGGATGGGGATATGATTATCAATAAACTAGCCACTGGGTCTCGTTTAACAAAATGTCCTTGTGAGAGTTAGCAGGTGATGTTTGTATCTGTATGAGGCAATGGGAAGTTAAGTTGCTGCCTTTCTGGCTCTATGGTTACAAGTGCTGTCTAGACAAGGACCGCAGAATTAGGCTGGCTCATTTTCAATGGACTGCCCAATGTATATATTTATTTAGTGTCAATGTCTACTGAGTTGTGTGAGACCAGAGTTGAATCCCCATGTCTCGGACCTACTTGAAAAACTGTTTCAGTAATTTGCTCCATTTCATTCACCCTAAGAATTTATCAGTTGCTGAAAATCCTTGCTAAACTTCACCTGCAGCCCAATCCTGATTCATTTCCTCTTTAAGTAGAATTCCTACCTGTGTATGTTCTAATATAATGGGCTGTAACCAATTAATCACACAGCTGTTAATGGAAGTACAAGGCTGTACATCACAAGCTTGTTAGTGTCACTTAGCCATGTAAGCTTGTGTTGGGTGAAAATGCAAAGGCAACAGTCAGGCTGACAGACACAACCTCCCTTGTCTTCTGTGCTACTGCCCTTACCATTGTTCAGTGACAGAGCATTCAGCGTAGCATCTGGCAGTGAGACAGGGTTTTTTTTGGTGTGTTAGAAGTATTTGAAGTGCTGAAATCCCCTTTTTGACTGTTCTGGAGAGTTACGTTCTATGCATCTTTGGAAAAGGGAAAGCCCAATGCATTGAGGCTTGATTTTGTGTTTTCCACAGCAGCCTTTACCATGCCATCCAGCATTGGTATTTCTCCATTGAGAATATAAAGCATCTAGGAGAGTTTCTAGGTTTCTAATCCTGTTCCCCTTGCAGAGAAATTATTCATCATTTTCACTGTAATGCCTCTATATTGCTGATCACAAACTTCTTTACAAAGGTGAGTGTCATTGTCTCTGCTTACCTGGGAGAAACTTGCAGCACAGGAATGAGATATGATTCATCTATGTTGTATTAGTGGTATGGTGATTGAGCCTAATACTTCCTCAGGGCTTATGCCATAGTTGTATCCTTCTGTAAAGACTGGCTCAGAGATGATCTCTCCAGGGCTAAGCTCAGATTTTGTGTTAAAGCAAAAGGGAAAACCACTTTAGATGGAATTCCTTGTCACATGTCCTGAAAGAACTCGACATTACTTTCTGATTTTCCCAAACTTTCATTTTTTTCTGTGGCTTTGGCTCTTGANTCTCCAGGGCTAAGCTCAGATTTTGTGTTAAAGCAAAAGGGAAAACCACTTTAGATGGAATTCCTTGTCACATGTCCTGAAAGGAGACCTCGACATTACTTTCTGATTTTCCCAAACTTTCATTTTGTTCTGTGGCTTTGGCTCTTGAACAGCTTGTTGTTTAAAAGCATAAATAATGCTCTAGTGCATCAGGTGAAGATCTACAAGTCACCATGAGTACCCTAAAGCATTGCTAAGCTGCACCTGACTGGGCTCACACAGCTGGTTCCACTAGCTGTGAATCAAAAGTTGAGTCCTGCCTCCCCCAGACTGCTCTGTTGCTGTACCATTGGAGTCTGAAGTTCTCTGTGCCACAGGACATGGCTTCCTGGAAGTGCAGATTATTCCTCCCTCCAGCTTCACAGACAAGCTCAAACCCTGCCATTGGTGGGCAAAAGGTAAGAGATAGGTAAAGCTATGGATGGAGAGAAATGAATGATTAGAAAACCCAAACCTGGATTTTTCAGTGTGCAGTGGAAAACCCAGTGGTTCCAGCTGCAATCCCAGCTGGGGTCATTATCTAATACATGTATTTGGTGTATAAGCTGAAAAGTTTGGAGAAATCTGTGGTAACAAGGGAGGAACATAAAGCTTTTTGATAATTGTGTTAAAGTGTGATCTGCAGAATTTGTTGTAAGGCTTTTAATTTAAAGCTATGCCTAAAGCTAAGTAGTGTTCAGCTAAATTAGCAATAGAATGGCTGATGGAATAAATAAGGAAACTGGTTAAGATTAGAGATGGGGGGAGTCTGGGTGAATGGCAGTTCACAGATGGGTGTGATGAAATAGACTGGTAGCTTAACGTCTCTAAAGCACTATAGAGTTTGACTGGAGAGCTATTTCCCTTTTTGGTTCCAGATGAATACTTGGGGTAGTTTAATTCTCCTGGAGACTTGGATCACTGTGTATGTAAGGGTTCCAGGGATGGTAGCTCTTCCTAAACTGGACATTTCCAGGTGCTTTCTGTCCCAGCAGCCTCTGTAGGCCACTGCTTCTCTGACCACAGAGGACCAGAGCTAGTGACATTAGCTTCTGTGCTCCACTGAACTGCTCTCAGCTTATGTGAAGTTTTGTGTGTTTTGAATCCAACCTTTATTTGCTCTGGTTTCAAGAAATGGTGATGTGTGTATTCTTTGTACTTGCAAGGTATAGCATACTTCAGAGTCTGAGTCCAGCAAACCTTGTAAGTGTGCCTGTTTGAGTGGGATGGTTTGTACATTGATTATATGTATTTGCAAGGCCTTTTCTGAATGGAATTAAATGCTTTGAAGTGATAATCATCTGGGCAGAAAAGTGGAGATGAGTGTGTTATTGTAGCCCACTCTGTGGCAATGCTGCCAAATGCTGGTTCCGTCTAGATGGTGATTACTGCAGTTGTTTGTCATCCTGTCAATTCTGCACCAAATAACAGTGTGACAAATGTGCTAAATACACTTTGTAAAACCACAGAGTAGGATTGTGAACGATGATGTCCATCCTTACATGTGTATCAGCAGGTGCTGATCCAGGTGCTGTGCCAGGAGGAAGGGAGACTTGGATTGTGGAGATAGAAAGGGACACAGTTAGATGGTCTGCATTAAGTTTTGGTTCACAAGGGGAGTGTGCTTTCAACAACAGTCAGGCCCTCTGGGACAGTCTCTGTTCACCTAGTGCCATGATTCCTACTTAAATCATTAAAAGCAGGAATACTCTGCTGCTGTGGTTTGTCTCCTGTCTGAACTCACTAGGTAGGTAATTTCAGGATGCGTTTCCTCTTCTCCATCCATTATGACAAATGATAAGGAAAAAGAGTTAACTGAAAACGTTCTCCATCTTCCCTCTGCTCAGACTTTCTTTAGGGGTGTAGCTGGGAGGGAAGGTGCTGTTCTGAGCCCCAGGCTCCAGTAACATAAGGTAGCAGAAGGCTGTCTGTTCTTTGTCTCCTTTGCTATCTTGCCTCTTGGGCTCTTCTTAGACATGACAGCAGATTTGTTTCAGACTAATTGCATTGGGCCTTAACCATGACCAACTTAAGGAAACCCAGACAAATCCAGAAGATGATGTTTCCTTCAGCTGCTTCAGATATATAATATTATGGCATTTAGTTGGATGGACCCTTCTTTGGCACACTTCACAAATTTCTGAGTCTGTTTACTTTGTGTGGCCAAAGCACCCTTTGCAAAGATATTTTGTGCTTTTTCTAACATTCCTTACATGCTGCAAGAACCAGGGAATTCTGTTCCTTGCAATGCACTCTCTAAACTAAAACTAAAAACAAAACTAAAACTAAACTAAACTAAAAACCCCAAAATGCTGTAGTACTGTGGGTTTTATTTTCCAAATAGGCTTTTAGCACTTGCAGCAGAGCTCAATTACTTAGGGTATTGCCCTTTGTATAGAAGGAAGAATGGTTTATTTGCAAGGTAATCACCTTGCCAAAATGACTTTTTCATAGCTTGCTTTTCCATGCTTCTTTCTTTTTGATGTATTTGATGTATTTCCATAGTCGGAGATCACTGTTCACCTTGATGTTAACTGATTTGTAAGCACCTCTTCTGTTCTTGTCAAACTTGAAATTAATAAATCTAATTGAATTCTTGCAAACCCATTTATTGTAATGCTTTACACTTGGGGCTTGTATCAATTGAAATAAAACAGTGGTTTCAGCTGAATTCTGGTGCCTTTACACAGTTAGCTGACTAAATCTGTAGTGTTGTTATTTCTCCTGTTTCCAGCAAATTCATCTTCTCCAAATTGCTTGATTTATTCATTCTATTATCATTTTTAAATAGGTGTTTTACAGAAATTATTTTGGACATTTTGGGTACATCACCATTTGGATAGTGCATTATAGGTGGTTTTTGTTAGAGACGGTGGCTTTCAGTAACATTAGCGTGAGTCATAGAATATGGTATGTGTTCCCTAAGCATATTGTTTTCTTGTCTATGTGTTCTGCATCAGACTAACTCGCCTTGTATCATTCATGCAGTTTATAGATCAAGTTTTGCTTCAGATGTGTAAGTGATATAATGACAGCGTTTCCTTTGTTGCTGAGGAGTTACTGCTTTTCACCAGGTTATTTGCATTCAATGCTTTCAACTTCAAAACTGGTGATATTTACATTGAAATGTTGTATTTGCCATCCTTTAACAGAAAGAGCTGTTGCAAGACATGAAGTCAGAGAAATAGAACAGCGTCATATAGTAGATGGCCCCCGACAAGATGTGGCATTGGATGGAGAAGGTGATGTGGTAATTATTTACAACCGAGTACCTAAGACTGCCAGCATTTCCTTCACAAATATTGCCTATGATCTTTGTGCGAAGAGCAAATATCATGTTCTACATATCAATACAATCAAAAATAATCCTGTTATGTCTCTGCAAGATCAGGTAAGCTGCTGCATCTGGGAGGGATGTCTTTGTTAAACAAGGGAGAAGTACAGAAAATGTTTTCCTGTTGCAAGCTTACATGGAGTTGGCTTTTATGTCACATTTTCCAATATAAGTGAATTCTAATGCATTTATGTTTTCTGTGTAAAGAATGAATCTTATGTATTAAATAATAGGTTTAGGTTTTTGCTGGGTTACTGGAGGAGGTGTCTGTCTATTAGCTGAAAACAAAGCCAAAAGGAACACAGCTAGGGCAGAAATGACCTTTGTTGTTACAGCTGTAAAATTTTATTATATTGTCAAATTTCTGCCTTTTGGCTGTGTAATAGTATTTGCCTGTCATCTCCATCTGCAGTGAATGCATTCCTATGTGACTTCCTCTATGAGTAGTGCAGGCACTGTTCCCTGCTGTCAGGACTGTGTTTCCATCTTTGATACTAGGTCTGGTCATGTCTCACAGGTGATAACAGGTAGAAGGAAATGATTGTTAATAACTTAAACTCTAAAGGATGGGGCACTTTGCATTCATTTAAATCTCTCACTAAAATGAGTGTAGTCCCAGGCTAGAAATGATCATGGCTACCACTGCTCAGATGATGAGTATTAAAAAAGATGATGAAGGATCAGTGCTCTGTTTTTCTTGGGGCAGGGTATGAGGGAGGAGGGTCTTTTTATTTAAGTGGTCTGGTTTTGCTCATGGTGAGTACACTTTCAGGGAACACAGGTCAGAGGTCTAACACATCACTGTGTCATCAGCCCTGTCCATAAAACAAAGGTTTCCACACTTGGGAATGTGCTACTGGTTGTATGCCGATAATCTTAAATTGATACGCAGCAGAGGCAGGAGCTGTTCTGCATTGCAGCACGTCAGCACTGAGGCTTCCAGCGCCTTCAAGTGCATGCCTAAAGGCAGAAGCAGCTCAGCACAGCTGCTGGAGCAGTACAAGGGGAGCCAGGTTGCCCATGTTGCATTTCTGACCTGTGTGGTCTGTAACAAAAGCACTCAGCTTTCATTAAGTCAGACTAGGTTTTTGTGGGACTTTTTTCTTGCATGTTTCAGTACTGGTACTTTTTGTGGCTACAAGGATGCCTGTGTTATGGCTTGCTGGATGGCATTGCAGCCACACAAACTTCAGCTTGTTGTTAGATGGTGAGATTGTCACCTACAACATGAAAAATGAAATTACTGTTCTGTCTTGCAGCATAAATCCTTGATAGAGTTAGAAAAGGGGATGTAAGTACATGTTCTCTGTACTGCTGTTGTGAACATAGAAAAGTCCTGGTACAATTATCAGCTTGCTGTTTTCTGGTCCTCATTCTTTTTCCTCTTGCAGTTTCTCTCTCAATTTTTCTCAAAGGAGCACCTGAAAATGTATAATCTTGCTTCCAAATGTATTCTAAAGCAGTGGTCTCTCAGAGGATAGCACACTCATACTGACTTCAGTTCCACTTCCAACAATGGCTGTCTGAGATGGAAAAGGAAAAGGTTGGAGCGACTGTTAGAAGCAGAAGTACTCCCATGTGCTCCTGAACAGATAAGAGTTCTTCTCTTGGAGTTAGATGGCCTAGTGAGCACTAGTGTCCACTGTTGTACTTGTGCCAGTTACAGAATCACACAATGGGTTGGAAGGGACCTTTAAAGATCATCTAGTCCAACCTCTAAAGTTTCAGGGGGTTTCCACCATCTATGTACTCCATACCCCTGGACTTTGTCACAGATTGTGAAAATAGGGAGTTTAAATCCTAACCTCTTCAGCCTTTCTTGCACCCCCTGAGCCTCCTTGTGACCCTTCTGTGTTTCAATACTTTCAGTTGAGAAAGAACTGTTCATGCAGGGCTAGAACATGTTCATGCCTGGCTGCACCACAGCTGAACTGCTCAACTCTGTCTTTTCACCATTTCACAGTATTGCTTCTTAGATGCCTGTGCCTTGAACTTGCTTGTGGTTTCTTATGGCATGCAGACAAAGGTGTGCTGCTAGCCTTTTTCCAATGTTCCTAAACTTCTGATTTAGAGCTACCTTATTTGACAGTTTGGATAACTAAGTTACCACTGCCTTCCTGCAGAGGGATTTGCATTCAGTCATCCCATTATGCTTGGTCTTGAAATCTGAACTGAGATTTCTTTTAATGAGGACACTGTGTCTGTTGCTCTTAAGTCATACTTGAGTGGAAAATCCTCATGTGTTCTCATCAGGCTGTGCTGGTGATATCCATCCCCCACTTATTAGTAATTTTGAGTCAGTTATTCAGAAGTCAACAAACAAAACTAGAATGTAATGACAGGAAAAGCTGGGGCAGTTTTGGTATCCAAAATCCATGTGATGCCAAGCCACAGGGTAATGACCATACCAACCTTGGTAGCAGAGGGTGTGTATGTTCTATTCAGATCATAGAGAAGAAGGACTGGTGGAAGCAGTGGACAGAGGTAAAGGCTTCCCGCATCACGTTGGTCTGCACATACCCATTTCCCAGGGATTTTTCTGCTCAGACCAAGTATGCTGGTTGATTTTACATTTTCCCTTTTGGCTCACTGGGACTCGTTATAAATTCTTATCGTCCTAGAAACTGAATGTATTTAACTTACCTTTAAGGGCATCTTATGCCCCCAGAGTACATTTGATCTGGCTTTTTAATTCAATGAAGCTCAGCTGATTTCTCACTTACTAAAGGCTGTGAAGCAACTTTGGAGCCGATTATATAAAAGCATCATGAAACAACTTCCCAGGAATTCCATTCACATCTATCTGCACTTTTAAAATAACCTCACATTTTATTCAGTTGGCTTCAGATGGAAAAGCTTGCTCAGTCACTTGAAAGCTTCACTCTCTGTTAAGCCCTGAAAAGAAAGGTAAAATAGACCATATTGAACAGTATAAAGCAGCAAGCAATATTCATCTCTGCCCTAAAATGTGTGAATCCAGACTTACTAGGCTATCTGTGACCTGGAACAATTCTGATTGTTAAAATGCTGCGAATGGGGTTGGGGGGAATCTCTTGCCTGCAGGCTGGTTATAGGTGTTAAAAACTGGTATTCTCAGGGCACAGTGTGCGGTTGGTCTATCTTAAGGCAGACGAAAATGTCACAGCTTTCCTATAAAGCCTTCCTAGCTGCCTCTTAGCTTGCCTGGTGTTGAAGTTAATGAAAGGCTATAACACCCATCCTGTGCTCTTAAAAATGTTTTCACTTAGCAGACAACAACATTATATGACAAAGACAATAAAGGATTTTTTTAACCATTACTGGAAGATCTAAGGTTTGATGCCAGATGGTGGCACAAGGATCTGAGACAGAACTGACCCTTGGGACTTTGCACTTAACGTTTCCCTGTGCCTAGTCCTAGTCTATTAGACACGGTGACTCTTTGGGGCTTGGAGGTGATGGAAGGGAGGAGAATGTATACTTTGCATTTAGAAAACTTCTTTCTCAGATATAGAAGTATTCATAGCCGAGGGTCTTCACTGACAATACCCTGTCATTAATCTTTCAAAGGTGCAGTCAATGGAAGTGTGATTTGTTTCAGTAGCAGTAAAGGTAGATCAAGTGAATTCAAAGTCTCATAGATATGTATCAGTTTGTGCTATGGACAGAACAAGGCAGAAAAGCCAGTGCAGTTTATGAAACACAATTGTATAACATTGCACAGTGCTAGATCTGCCACTATTTTCATGTGAAGTATATGGTTTAAATAGTGAAATGCCACAGACTGTGAAACTTGTACATTGAAAAATGAGTGCTGCATGTTACTATGAAGTAATGTACTTTTCTTTTATCTGAGAGTCCAGGAGCCAGTGGTTGAGGAAATAAGTAAGTTTTATCAACCTTTTAAGTCTTAGACTGTGAGTTTTGCACATTTGAAGAAACAGGAGCATGCCAGTCTTGCCTTTTAAAATCCCTGTGTTCCAGGGCTTTCAGTCCATTAGACCTTACAGAATGTTAGTGCATTGACTTGAGCTCTCCAGCTTTCCAGCTTTCCATTTTTACTCTCTTGTCTCACCTCAATATTTTCATGGTTCTCTCTGTCACTGTGTAACAGAAAAGATACTGTAGACTTTCAGGGAATGCTATTTTCTCATTTGCAGCTTCACAAGTGGCCTATCATTGTCAGACAGGCCAGGCAGCACAAGTTTATCGTCTCTCCTTTATTATCCAGGTGACTAGTTTTGACATAACTTTCCGAGTTAAGTGCTTTGATGCTAAAATACTCTGTTCATCTAATAAAGCCAAGCTATTTCAGAGCTTCCATATCCCACCTGATGTGATAATCCTTTCTAGTTTGGGGTGTGTACCTTATTTTGCTCTTTGAAGGGGAAAGCTATTCCTCTTTTCATGAAGTTTGCCTGTAACTGTGTTATCAGCCCTTGCTGAAGGGCTGCTTGATGCTTTAACATGGAAGCTTCACTGAAGGCAACAATTCAGAATGGTCAGCTATAAATCTAATCTACACTGTATACCTTTATGCAATTTTTGGATTGCTCATACACTGCATTTTGAGATGGGGGAGCAAATGAACCATGAGATTTGTTTCTTGTTTCAGTAAAATTGGTCAAAGAACATGCTTGTAAATCAGGTATGCTTTTATTTAAGGGACTAACTACACTCAGACAATTCCATCAAAGGTGTACATGCATTTCTACTTCTTGCTGAAGTAACTCCCCCTTCCTTTGCAATGACAGATAAAATGGACTGACAAAAATGAAATGTTTGTCTTGCTAATGCTTTTGTGGAAGCTTTTCTTGAATTTCCTTTCTGATTGCTGTCTTCTGCTTTGGTTTACTTTCTGATTGTTGAATATAAGCAGAGTCCTCTGTATGCTTGAAGAAAAGTCTGGTTTAGGAGGCACAAATTCTTTGCTAATATTCAAAATAGAATTTTGGTTTGTAATGTGTGGTAAGATTTATAAACCAGAGGGTACCACGTGTGGGGAAACTCAATGTGTTCTAGCTGTACAGAAACCTTTTCTGCTGTCTGCTTTTACAGGTCTGATTTGTGAAGAATGTGACTTCCTGGAAGGAAATGAAGCCAGGATTTTACCATGGCCGTATATCTTATTTGGACTTTGCCAAGTACACTACCCTTGGATTTATCTGTTGAGTAGTGCAGTAGTGGAGGTTGCTTGGATGCAGCTGGGGTATTAGTGCCCTCTAGTGATGACAGTGTGACAGCTGAGGTTTGAAATGTTCGCTCGTTGGAACTCCTGTGCTGAGCAGTATTTGGGTTTGATTTTCACAGTTTTCTCTTGTCTCTTTGCATGTTAAAGTGGAGCCGAGTCTCATTTCAAAACTGTTTCTATGCCGCATTTAGTATTCCTTGTGTGAATTACAGGCTTGTTTTACTGAAAATCCTGGCTTTTCTCTAAAACACTGACAGTTCTGTCTTAGGTTTGCTTCCCATTCTGGGAAGTTTAAGATACTTGTTCTCAAGTGTGTTTCATATAACAGGTAATACCACCTACCTCTTAAGTTATGTAGTTCTCTATCAGAGTATCCCTGCATACTGTATCAAAATATTGAAAGTTGTATTTTAAAGCAGTTTTTTTGCCTGTATTTTGACTTGCCATAAAAAGCATTGAAATAATTCTTCGGGAGTTAAGTCCTGCTGCTTCTAAAATTAATCTAAAAGAAAATGGGGTAAAAATCCTCCCAGTGACTTCAGAGGTTCAGGATCATATCTGTATTCACACTTTCATGTGTTTCTTCCCTTGTCTCATTTTTGCTAATGGATCTAAAGCAGTGATCCTTAGTAGCTCAGTCTTGTGAAGCCTCTCCTTGAAGTGGCAAGTCAGTTTTCCTTAAGATGCTTAGTAGGCAGTGCTTCATTTTGCACTTGCAGCATGCAGAAAAGCATTGAAAATTGAAAGTGGAATTTCAGATCTCAGCATATTTGACTGCACAACCAATAGTAACCAGTACTTTCACCTCCTGCTGGTGGTTAAGCCTCAGTCATCACAGAATCAGAATCACAGAATCACCATGTTGGAAGGGACCTCTAAGATCATCAAGTCTAACCCATGCCTTACACCTCAACTAAGCCATGTCACCAAGTGCCATATCCAGCCTCCTTTTCAAACACATCCAGGGATGGTGACTCCACCACCTCTCTGGGCAGACTGTTCCAATATTTTCTTATTCTTTCTGTGAAAAACTTCTTCCTAATATCCAACCTGTACCTTCCTTGGCGCAGTTTGAGAGTGTGTCCTCTCGTTCTATCTGCTGCTGCCTGGTGAAAAAGACCAACCCCCACCTGTCTACAACCTCCTTTCAAGAAGCTGTAGAGAGTGATAAGGTCACCTCTGAGTCTCCTTTTCTCCAGGCTAAACAACTGCAATTCCCTCAATCTGTGTATTAAAACATTTATGTAGGAGGGCAGCTGCTGGGGCTGGCTCAGCCTGGAGAAGAGAAGATGTGGGGAGGCCTCATTGCAGCCTTCCAATATCTGAAGAGAGAATACAAGGATGCTGGAGAGGGACTCTTCATCAGGGACTGTAGCGATAGGACAAGGGGTGATGGGTTCAAACTGACACAGGGGAAATTCAAGTTAGATATAAGGTAGAAGCTGTTCCCTGTGAGGGTGCTGAGGCGTTGGCACGGGGTGCCCAGAGAAGCTGTGGCTGCCCCATCCCTGACAGTGTTCAAGGCCAGGTTGGACAGAGCCTTGGGTGACATGGTTTAGTGTGGAGTGCCCCTACCCATGGCAGGGGGGTTGGAACTGCATGATCTCAAGGTCCTTTCCAATCCAAACCATTCTATGATTCCATGATTTATTTAATGAAATGAGATTTTAGTGTGTAAGAGCTTCTTTTGTTTAGTCATTGCTTTTAATTATTCTTTATAATAATAATGCTTTTAATTATTCTTTATAATAATAATGTGCGCTGATTTTTTAATTCTAGCTTTTGATTACAAAGAATGAGAAGGGGAAGTGAGAGCTTCAGAGATTCCCAGTACAGCATATTATGTAATAGAAAATGCTAAAAGCTACAGTAGTAGCTGGATAATACCAATAGCACCAAGTAAAACCTTGATGCTTACAGAAAGTAACAGGCAAGAAGTCTTAATTGCAACTCATTCAATAAAGTAAAATGTAACAACTTTCATTAGCTGCATTTCTGCCTTCTAAAGTTAAAATGCTGCAACATTAATACACCCTTGAACTGAGTAACAGCTTTCTGGAACGAATGAATGTTACTTAATTTCAAGGCCAGGTTGGATGAAGCCTTGGGTGACATGCTTTAGTGTGGGGTGTCCCTGCCCATGGCAGGGGGGTTGGAACTGCATAATTTCAAGGTCCTTTCCAACCCTAACTATTCTATGATTCTATACATTGCTCACTTCATAAAGCTGAAAACATCCTCAGATACTCCAGCATTTAAAATAAAATAATTACTTTACATCTAGAGAGCATCTAAGCAATTTCACAGATTTCTTTCATCTGCATCTTCCATCTAGGACTGTGTTATCCATGTGCTTGCTGTTTGTTACCCTTTCCCCTAAATGATTTATTTCCCAGCCCCCTTCCCCCAATGCAGCATGCTTTCTCATATGTCAGCTTTTCATTATTAAAATAATACCTTGAACACTTTGGCTGTGCTGGGCAGGGCCCACACTTTTCAGGCTGTGAGGTGTGTTCTTGTAATGAACATTCTTGTAGTTGAGAAATGTAAAGTATTTGCAACAAGTCAATGCTTGATATCAGGCTTGGGTCCACAGTGAGGTATCAGAAGAACCTCTTAAAATACACTGAATCTTAAAGTACTGCTTTCAATCGATGACTTACAGTATTGAGGACAGGTTATCATAACCCATTCATGTAAAAATTACAGTAATACAAGTTTAAATCTGTTTTCCTCTTTTTCTTGATTTCTGATTCCCTCCCTCTCCCCTCTTATTCCCTTTTCTCTCTGGTAAACTTCTTTGACAATGAAATTACAAAATCATTATAATTACTAATAAAGCTATAGTAGTAAGTACGTTATGTTATCCTAACTGATGCGAGTTTTGCAAGGTAGTGTACAAATCCACTTGAACATACAATCCAGCACAAACATTTCCAAGGGCTCTGACACCTTCATTTAGCACACAGAAACATATTATTGGTTGAGGCACATGGGTAAGAGAGTGAACAGTGGCATCTCCAGGTAATTTTCTTAAGGCTGTATGGTTGTAAAGGCAGTAGTGGAGCATGGCATTTTGAACTAGAACCCTTCTTTAGTAATTTTACCTGAAAGACTGTTGGCTAGAACACTGCTTGAACTTCTGTCTCCACAGAAGCTAGTGGAAGAACAACTGTAGCAAAGTATATATACTGTTCTGCATGTATGTATGCATATATTTGCATAAACTCACACACAGACACTCAGTAAGCACTTCCTTTTCAGAAAAAACCTCAGTCGGCAGAATTATGCCATTTCTAAGCTATTTATGTAGTATCTGCCAGTCAGGAGGATACGCATTGAAGAAAAACTTCATAGTTCCAGGATTTCTACAGTTGCTTATGCACTTGGAGGTGATTTATTAGGCCATTTCTAGATGCATAATTTAATAGTCCAAAATAAAAGACAGTTTGCTATTTGCAAAATGGTTATGTTTAACATGTTCTTTGTATATAGATAGCTTTTTCAAGATGTTAAAGTTAATCCATGAATTTTGGATCATGACAAACTGTAGGCTCAAATACTAGCTTTCAGATATCTTAAATTACCTACTGCCTGGGGCAAAACTTGTCATTTTATATACACCTCTATGGTGTGTAGCCTATTACAAGATTTTTACTTACACATAATGAGAAGCTGTTTTGAGCTTCAGAATGTACGCTTGTCTCCTAGAGAGTAGCTAGCTTCAGCTGGCCATATATGCCACATGTGTGGTTGTATGTGTATATACCTGCACTGCTCTTTCTTAATTCTTTCTTTCTAAAAGATGTTAAAAGTAGATAGGCAGAGTTCCTTCTTTTAGCTACTCTTTACAGGAATGAATCAGTTAAGAAACATCAGGGATGCAAATATTAAATACAATGCAGAACTGTCCAATTTTCCTTTTCAAATAACTGTATTATCACAGCAACCTTAGATCAACAAAAAGTGGAAAATTCCTGCTACCAAAAAACTTGTGTAAGCCAAGGGAAATATTTTGCTATGAAGGATTGTGAAAGCTAGTCATATATTGAAAAAAAACCAAAACCAACCAAAACCCCCAAAATATCCAACCTCAAACCCAACAAAAACTACATACATAGAAGATGTGTAAAAGGAAAAGAAGTGTAATATTTTTTTAGACAAGGAACTATTAGAATATATGACTTCCCTTAACTTTTGTTCTTTTTCTTCATATTTTTATCAATAGTTTGCTTACTTGTGAAGTACAGTCATGCTTAAGGAGTTTATATCCATAAACTCTGAAGTAATTCAATTTCTTTAAGTTAATATTTGGAGTGTATAATTAATGTCGGACTTGAATTTCTTGTGTGGTAGAGATATGAGACAGCCACAAATGCAGAGGAATTAAAGTAGTCCTGTGGTTGGGTCACAAAAATAAGCTTGGGGAAGAGTGACTGGAAAGCTGCCCAGCAGGAAAGGGACCTGGGGGTGCTGGTTGATGGCCAGCTGAACATGAGCCAGCTTCTGCCTAGGTGGCCAGGAAGCCCAAAGGCATCCTGGCTTGTATTGGTGTGACCAGCAGTGCTATGGCAGTGAGCATCCCCTGTACTCGATGCTGGTGAGGCTGCACCTCGAATACTGAGTTCAGTTCAGGACCTCTCTCTACAAGAGAGACATGGAGGTGCTGAAGTGGGTCCAAAGAGGGGCAACGAAGCTGGTGAAGGGCTTGGAGTGTAAGCCTTAAGAGGTGTGCCTGTGGGAACTGCGGTTGTTTGGCCTAGAGAAAGAGAAGCTCAGAGGAAACCTTAATTGCTATCTACAGCTACCTAAAAGGAGGTTGTAGCAAGGTGGATGTTGGTGTCTTCTCCCAAGTTACAACAGATGGGGTGAGAGGAAACAGCCTCAAGTTGTACCAGGGGAGGTTTAGATCAGATATTGGGAAAAATTTCTTCATGGAAAGGGTTGTTGGGCATTGGAACAGGCTGTGCAGGGAAGTGGTTGAGGTCACTATCCCTGGAGGTATTTGAAAGACATGTAGATATGGCATCTAGGGACATGGTTCAGTGATGGACTTGGCAGTACTAGGTTTGCAGTTATACTTGATGATCTTAAAGTTCTTTTCCAACTTAAATGATTCTGTGATTCTAGAGTCTGACTTCCAAAAGAAAGATAAATTTTATTGAATTGTGTCAAGTTATAGTCTTACAGATACCCTAGAATTTGGTAGGTTAGTCAGTATCAGAAATTAACACACTAGGGAATGCCCTAGGAAACTTCTTTTTTGGTGCCTGAATTTTGTATTACAGGATGAGTTTATTGTAATATGTTGGTAGAGTTTTTATAACTGCAGTTTCATTAAAACTCCACTTGAAGAAGAATCTCAGTACTTGGAAGTCTTAGCCTAAGAAGCAGTACCTGCCTTGCTCTCTGACATTTAGTCTAGTATCCTATAGTACATTACTACATATTTACACTGTAAGACTTCCCTACTACTGTTGATCAACTGTTTGCTTTGGTATTGTAAGGCAATTATGGCACTCCAAAGCAGTATTTCTCTCAGAGGGTAGCAGTCTCTGGAATGGAGAACAACTGTAGTTGTTCTATTTACTTCACTTCATTGTCCTTCCATGTCATTCTGAATTATCCAGAGACCACCTGCCTATATACTGATAGGGTTGCATATTGCCTGGATATCTCAGTTGTCTTTTTCACTGCAAAACTTTCTGATAAGAATCCATTAAGTCACAAAGAGCAGATAAGCTTGTTTTGTGAGAATGTCCATGCTTGTACCATTGAGTTGAGTAGCATGAAAAATTAATAACGTACTCCAAGCATTTCTAATACATGAGTATTTGTTTTGCGGTGCAGAAGTCTGTGTGTTCCAAATACAGAAGAGAATACAGCCAAATCAAATGTCAGGAAATACATATGGAACCACAGACCGCAGTGGTTTATCTCTGCTTCCCATTTTGTGTGTCTACCAGAAGCTGGACTAGCTCCACAATCCAGGTTTCAACTGAATAGTCAGTTGAACCTGGCAGTGGATGAAGCATGACCTACTGGTAGACCACTGCTACAGCCTGGCAGAGAGAGAGGAAAATGAGAGAGTCTAGCAATCAAAAGCTATTTGATGAGTTGTCAAATGAAATTATGTCAAAACAGTCTTTTAGCTGAGATGAGGGTTATGTTGGTTCTACAAAGCAAAACTGAGTGCCCTAAAACTAATGTGGAGCAACCTGGTTAACCAGTGACATGTACATAGTTAATTGATATAGCATCATTTGTCCTCTCTAAATTTCCAGTTGTACAGTTGATGGATACAGATGACAGTGGCAGTGGAAGAAGGCATTATATGCTTTTGCGAATTCATGTTTACCTCCTAGGTATTTTAGCCAGTATTAAACAGCATGCTGAAGTATTCTTGAAGCTATCCTTGCAGTATATATTAATCTATACTTTACTATTAAGCATAGGAGCAATGTGCTTTTCATTTTTCAAAAATAGCTGTATAGGACTAAGTTAATAAAGCAGCAACAGTCTGGAAAGCTGGGAAGCTGCCAGCAAGGCTTCTGTTTTTCTGCTCGAAATCCAGTTTGCACATATATTTTAGAGTTTTGAATTTTTTTCCCATGTTTTATAAGAAAGCACTATGTTTCTACGTATTTTCCACTCATGTGGTGTATATATAGTTACATATGCTGTTTCCTTTTCATTGGCACTTTCTCCTTTCTCACTGACTTGTGCTCCAAGTGTAGAATAGAATTGCAACAAAGAAGTGCTGTCAGCTGCTGGTAGTTTTGACTCAGTCCTGCACTGAGCTGTATGAATGCATGAAATGGCCAAAAGACTGACTTGATATCCTGTTACAAAGGTCAGTTTTATTCCAAATTCTTACAAAACTAAAAAAGGCTTTCTTTTTCAGCTGAAATGATGAAAATTTCTGGGAGCTCATATATCTCAAAGAAGTCTTAAACCCACCTTTGTCATATGTAGGGTAGTTTTACATTGTATTTTGTAGGAATAAATGTGAACTTGCTCTGCCTCTTCACTGAGTGTGCTGGAATCTGTTGAAACATACTGAATCTAGTGAGTGACAGTTTGAGCTAGCACTGACTAGCCAAAGCTTAAGCTATTAAAGGTTTTAGGTTGGTTATAGCCCTGTATAAAGTTGTCAATTTTGTGAGGTGGGTTTTTCATTTTGGACAGAAGAATGAATATGTTATTCCTTACAGTCTACCTTTTTGACAGACTCCTCACTTATCTTCATAAAAAAGATAGGGAGTTGTCTTGGTCATAATTATAAATATCTGCATAGAAGAAAGCCAGCTGATAGTAGAGGATCCTTTAGTTACCAGATAAAGCCATAAAACCCAGTGATCAAAGTAGAAGGTAGATACAACTAAAATATTAATTTCATACTTCAAAAAAGTTTTATTTATTACAATTTGAAACAATATATCTAGGGTAGGAGAAATATTCATCATCTAAATTCTTTAATTGCCTTTTTCTTTCAGTATGCCTGAGGCACAATTTCCAAACTGATATGGGAATTACTGTGATTTGTAGGAGGTAAAAATAGTTCACAGGAACTGGACTTTACACTTTCTGAACTTCCTGTTAAGACCTCTTGACCTGAATTATCATTAGAAATTTTATTAGCCAACCATGGAAAACAGAGATGGGAGAAATAAGGTACTTGTTGTTCCCATAACGCTCTTCTCCCCATGAAAGAGAAATTAGTCAAATGTGACGTAGGAGGAGGTAGAAAACCATAAATAATAAGTTTTGAAACAGAGTCATTTCATCCTAAAAGGGGGATGTGTGTGTGTGTGTGTGTGTGTGTGTGTGTGTAAAACCCCAAACCAAGTCTCAATTTACCATGTTTTAAAAAGAAAAATGGTTTTGGAAGACACATCAATGCTAATAAGTATGCCACAACCCTTGTGGTAATTTTGTAGCTATGTAGCAGGTTATTAGGTTTCTCTTCAAAATAATCCTGTGTTCAGAGGAGTTGTTGTAGAATGGAAGGTTCACTAAGACTTTTGGTAGTAGCAATTGCTCAGCTGAACTCCAAGAAGCCTGTTTATATACCCCAAATTCAAGACTTTGCTAAAATTTCCATTCCATTACTGAATGTAATCTTTAGCATATGCAAAAATACTAAGTGATTATTATCAGTGGCCCTAAGATGACACTTTTTTTTTTTTCAAGAAATGCCCTTTGAAACTGTTAGAGGTGATAACTGAGTATCTCAGATATGCTATTTTGTACCAGCAAAACTAGTACTGCAACAGGCACAATTCAACTGAACCATCAGTTACCCTTATGTAACTAAATTTCATTACATAATCTTAACTTCACAATCAACAGGACATGAAAACATAAAATCAGCCATTCTAGTTAGATGATTTGATTTTAGTGTCAAGATAAGCTGTTGTCCATGCAAGTAACTGAAGGAGAAGGCAATGATGGGAATTCTTTCCCATTTTTCTATTATATATATCTAGTCCAGGAGCTCCAGTATATTTAACTTGGTAATATGATACTGTTTTCCAATGAATAATTTTAAACTTTTAGACCAAGAAGATAATATTTATTTCTCATTTGTTTAATTACTAATTGGATTAAATTTTATTTATTCACATTGATGACATAGTTAGAAAAAATACTAAAATTTTGTTACACGATCTGTTAATAATTCCATTTGCAAACCTGTATCCTCTTAGTGCTCAACTCCCTCAAACTGCCATCAGTATTTATTGTCTGCTTACTGTAGAGACCTGCTTTGCTTGTGAAGTTCCCTGCATTGTAATGTAAACATATTTCAGTATCTCAAAATATTGCATTTTCCATAGGTACTGTAGGTTAACAAAAGACAACAGTCTGAAACCTGGCTGTAAATGATTTCACGTTACACAAGTCTGCCTTACAAGCAAAAATCTGGCCTCCTCTTTTAACATTCAGAGCATGAGATACAAAATGAAAGAATGCGCAGAAGACTATACAGACAATGAACAGCTAAAATAACTGTAATGATGCACAGTTCTACAGACACCCTTTTCTCTTTTCTGAAGGACCCTGCATATAAGGCAAATCTCCACCTGGCAAATTCTAATGACAGTTTTTCTTAATTGCACATATGTTACTAGGTGCACTGTGGTCAGCTCTCTATAAAACCAGTATATTGCTTCCATTATAATTGGCCATTTGCATTAAAACACAGATAGTTTCTTTGGCTATCTGTGTTCCTGGCTTGAGGCCAGTAGCCTTCCTGCCTTTTATTATTTGCAGCAAAATTTAAATAGAGACTGAATAAAATAACTGACCAAGAATATAGCTTCATATAATATTGTCTGTGTGCCCCATTCTCTCTTCCTTTTCTCTCTCTCCCCCTGGGGGAAAAGCAGTTATCCTCCTTATTCTAAAACCAGTTCCTATCCACAGCAATCATGTAAATCTTGGCATCAGTCTCACAGCAGAATAAAAAGTCAAATCAGCAGGAAACTTCCAGATAAGGCAACAGGCAGCCCCAGGAGGAAAAAAAGAACCCAACAAAACCCCCAAAATAAACCTCCCCAAAAGCTCTCAAACTCTTCCATTTATTTTCTCTCAACACTAAAGAGTTTTACTCATTAGAAACACTAAGGTTTCCTTGTAATTTTTCAGATAATATGCCTTCAAAAAATAGCAATCACTGTTCAGCAAGCTTGCCACCCTTTCAAAGCCTTTTATTTCAAAGCTTCTTTCTGAAAAAACAGATCTATGAAGAAACTGAAGTTTCTGCTTTTCCTAGTGTTTTGCATAGGGGCTACACAAGCTGTCTTCTCTCAAAATGAGCCAGACCTCAAAAGATAGATTTAAAGTTATCAAAAGTTGTTGGATGTAGCTGGTGGGAGGGATGGAGTTTATATATTTTACATACAGACTGACTCTAAAGCCACAAAAATATTTTTAATTGGAAATTCAATATATTAGGTCAAAATCCCAAGGTATTCTTTATTATTTCAGTCCTACATATTCAAAAATTTTACTAGTAATTTGATCAGGACTCAGGAGTATTTTAAATATATAGAGATAGGCAAAGGAAAGCTAAGTATGATACAAATAAGTATCACATAAACATGTTCTCATAATAAAACTAAAGTGTGGTTTGTAATATGATCTGGATTTGTATATGTTGGACTAGTGTACAGAATGTGTTTGTATCCAATTATTACATTCCACAAGAGCTTACTTCAGGGTGAGTTAGTCTTTTTAGGCATCAGGAACAACTGTCTTACTCATACTAAACTGACTTGCCCTTCCCCAAATGAGATAAAGATTACCTGAATTATAAAACAGATAAAAGGTACTCAGAGATACAGAGATTTTGTTTGCTAGAGCAGAAATTCAGGGAATAAAAAGTTAGGATTAAAATGTCATTAGAAGAACTGGAGAATGGAGCTTGGAATAAGAAAGACATGTTATTTAGTGAGTGGAGCTGGAAGCACTCTTACTCAAAGATACCTTCTTTTCAAATTGGAGTAACACTAGTTTGGGAGATTTGAACCCCAGTTGGTGTGGGAATGGCTGACTGACTGTATCATAGAATCATAGAATAGTTAGGGTTGGAAAGGACCTTAAGATCATCCAGTTCCAACACCCCTGCCATAAGCAGGGACACCCCACACTAAACCATGCCACCCAAGGCTTTGTCCAACCTGGCCTTGAGCACCGCCAGGGATAGAGCATTCACAACTTCCCTGGGCAACCCATTCCAGTGCCTCACCACCCTGACAGTGAAGAATTTCTTCCTTAGATCCAATCTAAACCTCTCCTGTTTAAGTTTGAACCCGTTACCCCTTGTCCTGTCACTACAGTCCCTAACGATGAGTCCCTCCCCCGCATCCCTATAGGCCCCCTTCAGATACTGGAAGGCTGCTATGAGGTCTCCATGCAGCCTTCTCTTCTCCAGGCTGAACAGTCCCAGCTTTCTCAGCCTGTATCAGCTGTGATCTTTCCCTCATTTATTTGAAGATAGGATAGCAGTGCCTAGGTCTTTATGCAAACACTTTGAGACAAGTAACTGCTTTTGTTATAAAGTTATAGTCTTGTGGAAACACAAATTCTTCCCAAGCTTTTGCAATGCCACTGTCAAGGTCCCACTGCTTGGTAGCAGAGAACAGTTCATCCAAATCCATGTATAAGTGAGTATCTTCCAATGTAGCCTGAGAGGACAGGTAAGCAAGCCAAATGAGGAAGTACTGCTAGCATATCATGTACAAAGTAACTTTCAGCAGTACTGAAGCCAGTATGTTCAGTGTAATATATCAGAAAACATGCTTACAATGTCAGGATCTACAAATAGGGTAAATTCAGAACAGAAGCTGCTAGCATGTATCAGAGGGCAGAACTTCTTGGTTATTTGAAATTGGCACTAATATGCGCTTTTTCAGGGTCAAATTTTAGTGAGATTGCAAGATCAAATGGCAAAAGTACTCAAAGTTCTTATTTCTTTCGAATTCTCACTACTTTCATATCTTGTATATGAGCTTATCCCTAAACTTTCATGCTCTTATATTCTCCTTGTTGCATCTTTTATCCAAGCTGTGCTTGCACAGAAGTTACAAACAGAAGTTTAACATCTGACGTACAGCACAATAAAGAACGATTTACAGGCCTTTTAAAATAATAAAAAACTAAATATATAAATTCTGACATGACTGTGGTTTATATTTACTATCTTTTAAATTTTATTTTAAAGCAGATGACTCACCCTATTTTATCATCTAAAGCAAGGACAGAGTATCATCTGCCAAAGGCGTTTTGGTAGTGCTTGCCACCTAGTGGTTTACTGCGTGTGTACACAAGAAGGATCACCTGCTACAAAAATATTTCAAAATCTCATTGATGACACTACTTATATAATACCCTGCAGACTTGGAGTACCACTAGATGGAATTGTTTTTGTTGGGATGAAATACTAGTGGAAATTTAAATAAAAATTGCTCGCATTTTCACTACTTTAATCCATTTACTGGTAGCTATGTAGCTATTGCTTGACTTGGTGATAGACAAAAGGTGGAATTTGAGACGCTAGTCACTATACATGGCCATGGACTCAACTGTAAACTCAAGTCCCAAGCTCACATAGGTTGGTCAGTAGTCAGTGGTGACCATATTTGGCAAACATGAGTGAGCTCATTGAAATTTATACCAGTTGTTTCTATTTATTCTATTAGAGTTAGCTGTGGCCCTGTCATCTTTTAGAGTTCTGGTAGGTGTACAGTAGTAACTGGTGTTTCTCAACTTTTTCTCCTTTCTTCTGTTAGCCACATCACTTTGAATGGTTGTCATCTGTTTAATTGACCTGGACTTCCAATTGAGATTTAACTGACTTTTGTAATAATAAACGTATTGAAAAAATATGGCCATTTTACCAGAACTTTCTCCCCAAAATCCAGTCTATAGGAGACAATTAAGAGAAGTTATCAGCAACAGGGAATCTCAGGTTTGAATACAGTGAGTTTTCTACTGTACTTAGGATTATAATGGTTTGTTTTACTCTTCCACAATAATGACAGTGTTGGAAAGTTTTATCCAACAGCTGTATGATATTCAGGAATAATCAGTTTATGCTTTACACTTTTAGAAGAGTAATTAATCTTAGTAAGCTGAAGAACATACCTTAATTCTTACTTGTTACAGGTATGTTCACACAGATTGTTTTGCCATTTATAGCATTTTAGGATATTACTTATCAACGTATTGATGAGTAACTTGATGTGCAGATGTTAAATCTGGGTTAGAAGATTCCATGGGGTCAAAACGTTTGCTCTGTGTTCAGTTTGGCTGATATGTATCAGTGCATTATGTCATATATCAGAATTTATTATTTTCCCTCATTTGCTATGGCAGTCTCATGACTAAGGATAGTTTATGGGGGTTTTCTCCTCTAACAACTGCTCTGAGGAATGTTTGTTACAATCCGAAGGTGAAATACAGATTCTGTCTTTCTACAGTGAATTCCTTCACTTTCTGTTATATACTGATTATCCTTCTAACACTAAGGAGTACATGAATTTCATCAGGAAGATCATCAGGAAATTTACTATTAAGAAATATTTAAGAAATTTTGTACAACTATCCTCCTGTTTTCAAAAAGTAACCATAAGAATAATTTGATCTTTTGCTAAATTTAGAAAGTTGTATTTTAGCACTATAATATAAATCATTACTCAGTGATATCCTAAGCTTGAAAAATAATTTTTATTAATATAAAAAAAAGAATAAGGAAAATAGACATTGTAATTAAACATTTGCTTTCATCTACAAGTAGGTAGTAACAAAACAATAAAATAATTCTTTGGGTTCTTGTGAACAGTTAGAAACAGAAGAAGGAATTCTTTTGAAATAGAAGAAAGAGTTCTGAAATAGAAAAATTTGGCAATATCTCTTAGTCTTTCAGTAAAATATCCATGTAAATAAGTAATCCATATTTACAATATCATATTTTCAATATCATATGCAATCTTGGTTACATGAAGTAAGAAGAGTACAGTAATTACTGTACGTTCAGCTTTGAAATCTAATTTGGACCATCATTTCTCAGTTTCATTAATGTTGGAGGAAACACTGTTCTGCTGCTGTGCACAGAGCTGCATGGCAGCATCTAATCACATTTCATTTTCTTTTCAGGCATCTTAAAAAGGTAGCACTTTTAATGTTAGGTTTTGTAACTTCATATGTTTTAGTAGGAATCCAAACTTGGAATGTGAGCTCTACAATCATATCCCTATAAATACACTAATGTAGAAGAGTTCCAAACATGCAGAAAAATCTTGATAAAAAAGCTAGAGTTATACCTTCCATTTATATCTTCAAAAAATACACTTTTTTATTTCCTGTGTGGCTACTATTACTCATAATACATGTAAGGAAAGTTGCGTGAAAGGAAAGTGAATGGAAGGCCACTCTGAGAAGGAGCTTTAGGAGTATGTTTTTTTCCCCGCATGAAAATTGATCTCCAGAGTCCTATGTATTTTTATTTAGCACTTGAACTAACCTCATATGTTGCGAGGATACTCAAATACCTTTTTAATCAGTTCAGAGCAGAAGCCAAAAAGCTATAGCACATTGAGTCTGTTTTAAATTGTACACTCCAAAGTTGAGCAAGGTTTAGGGGCTCACAGTTACTGCATCTCATAGGGACCTTCTAAAGACCAAAGCAGCTAGAAGCCCACAGTTCATACATAGGAGAAACCACTGATGATGATAATTCCATATCCCACTGAGTTTCTACTATCACGTTTAACCTCACAGTTGAAAACCAAAAGTATACTCTGGCAGAGTATTCTGAAAAGGTTGCCTAGTCTTGATTTTCAGTTAGTTTTTTATCATCAAAATAGAGAGATGAAGAAATGCCACCATTCTTTTTCAATTATCATTACCTTAAAACATAAACCAGAGGACATACTGTTCGCTGTAGCATAACTTTAAAAGAATATAGAATCATTCACCTAAAAGCTGTTGATTTCAATACATCCAATTCAGTGTCATAACAAAAGGAATCACAGATTTTTTTGTTGTTGGTTTTTTTTTTTTCCCAATGTACTGGACAGTTTCTTCCAGAACAATTCTTACGTAAGTGACTGCCTTCCACACACTGGGTACTAGGCAAGGATTGAAAGAGCTCATTTTCACAAGTGGATGAGACACTGTAACAGGCCAGTACACACCAGCTTAGAATGCTGTTGCCTGTGTGTGTAGAGAAAGCTAGCACAGTACATTACTAGAACAGCTGAGTTCATTTATTAATTTCATCTGTTATACTTCAAAAGTATTAATAGAGCACCTTTGACGAAGACTAAACATGCATCCACCAGCTGTAAGATGCTTACTGATTTAATCAAAAAGCAGGCTTGTTGAGCAAAACATAACAAGATCAAAAGACAACAGCTCAGTTTAGTGTTCTCCAGAAACTAATGCAAATCCCTCTTCCTACTTAGTGTTCAATATATAAATTTGTAATAGGATGTATAACATTATGCATAATGTCATCAGGTCTTGTCAGTTGAGCACTAACATAGTATAAAATAAGTGCTCTTGTTTTTCTTAAAAAAAGCTGCTGTCAGTACTATTTGGATTTTATGCTTGTCCTGGTTTCAACTGTAAGGTGGTTTTGTTTTCCTTCCTAGTAGCTGGTGCAGGGCTGTGTTTCAGCTTTAGTCCAAGAACAATGCGGATAACACACCTATGTTTTAGTTGTTGCTAAGTGATGCTTACCCAGATCAAGGATTTTTCAGTCTGATGCTCTGCCAGTGAGGAGGGGCACAAGAAGCTGAGAGGCAGCAGAGACAGGACACCTGACCCAAACTAGCCAAAGGGGTATTCCATACTACAGCACATCTTGCCCAGTATGTAAACTGATGAGAGTCACCCCAGAGGTTTGGATCACCGCTCAGGTAGGACTAGGTATTGGTCAGCAGGTGATGAGCAATTGTATTGTGCATCACTTACGTTTATTGATTTCTTCCCTTTTCCCCTTTAGTTTTATATTCTCTCCCCTTGTTATTTCCCTTATCATTAGTATTAGTATTAGTATTAGTGGTAGTAGGAGTAGTTTTGTGTAGGAGTAGTTTTGTATTATTTGTGCTCACACAATAGTTTAGTATTCCTCCTGTCATACCTGAATTTTACACTAAGGCATTTAAAAGCAGACATTTTCTTAAATTAAACAATTCACTAATGCTAGGCGGGTCCCAGCCATCCCCAAACATATGTAAGTGAAAACACAGAACCCTGGGATGTATTCCTCAACTACCAAATGGTACTGCAGAAAAGTTTTCCAAGTAATTCACTATGCTAGCTTTCTGTACTGCATTCACCAAATGATTAAATGTTATTACAAATCAAATCACAGATGGTTTTTGTTAGAGAAGATCCAAAAGAACTCATGACCAGAATTGTCCTAATACAACACTGAACTACAAAAATAGCATATTCTCTAAAGTTGAATGTGTTTAAACATTTTAAAAAGCTGAAGTAGATAAAAAATTATGCAGTTTAAAAAAAAAATAGGAAATTATATGCTGTCTGAAACTGTCTAGATTGCAACACGAGCAATGGTAAATTTGGACTTGCAGTAGGCTCCGCAGTTTTTACAAGAGATTATAATAGAAAGGCTCATCCTTTGGGGCATGTGCAATCAAAATAATCTGCTATAAGTATTCTTCTGTAGTAGTAAAAAATACAAACACTGTTTATATCTGTGAAAATAATGAATGAATGTAATACCTTAATACTCCGATTACTAGGAGGAGCTATAAAAGTAAAGTGCCAGTAGAGGCTCAAATTGCATTATTCAACAATTTGATTTCAAATTAAAAGTCATAAGAGTTTATATAGTTTGCTTATAGACTAACGTATGTCTTCGTGCCCATAACAGTGATGATTTTGACACCAGTGTGGAGATATAAAAATTAGCTTTTAGTCAACAGGTAGCATTTTAATCAAATCAACAAAGCTCAGCAGTTTCCTATAGGAAGCATTTCTCACTTCAAGATCCTTTCTTCTGTGAGACTGCTAGCAGTCTTCTCTGCTTTCTTCTCTGCTCCTAATTTCTAGTCTAGTGCCATAAATCAAGAGAACTGTGCAATCAAATATAGGAAAATGCTGGCATCTGGGATAAAAGAAAGACTTGGTTTAAGTGACACATATTTTTCTAAGTGTATATCTGTATATTTTCAAATAAGACAAAACATTTTTATGGCGCCACTCTGCTATGTGATGAATTACCTCAAATCTTAGAAGTCAGTGAACAGGGTTAATCAACTCGAGAAATCAGGGCTTTCAAAACATGAAGATTACCAGAAAAATTATGTGTGAGCAACTGAATTCTGCCATCAGATATACTTCATGACTCTGATTCATAACCTACAAAATCACTCAGAACAAAATTTAGTCTCAATCTTGTTAACATGGAGAACATTTTCCAGTTATGTGATTCTCCCATTATAGCATTCACACTCGCATTTTTTAAATGAGGACTGAGCATATGATATGTTTGAGACTTACTGCAATTTAAATCATATGCAGAAAACTTGACCATCTTTGAGCAAGCTGTACAGCAAATAAAACCCCAACCTATTTATATATCAATATAACTAAATCATAAGGAACAGTGGTGAGGGAGAGGCAGGCTGGCAGCATAACCATACTGTTATTCTGTGTGTTGTCTTTACATAGTTGATCGCTGTCCTGCTTCATCAAGTTTGAGGTTTTGTTTTCTGGCTGCTTCACTGTTGATCCTCAGATCAGATTTATCTGCATTGCCACCATCTGTCATTGTGGATTCTGCTTCTGTGCCTTCAGGAGTCCCTCCAGTAGTCAGCAGAGCTTTAGCATTGTCTTCTGGAGGGCGCTTCCAATAGGGCCTGCTTGCCATCCACAAAATAATTATACCAAATATGACAAGCAAAACACCAAGACAATTGACCAAAGTTGCCTCTGGTGGGGATTCACTGTATGCAGGATTACTGCGCCTTTGGAAGATAAATAAAAAAATAAGGTCAGTTGTTTTACAGACAGTCCTGGTCTTGAAACATCAGAAACCTGCTAGGTAGGAAGTCTTTTTAAAACAAAACAAAGCAAAAGAAAACAATTGCGCAATATCCCATGGTTGTTATTGTGTGCAAATGGAATAGAGTTTGCAGTGAATAACCTTGATAAACAAATGGGAAAAAAATACTTACAAAGAAAATATAAGCTTTTCTGTGATTCCCATGAGAGCTGTTGCAATCACCATTGCAAAGATGGTAAGACCCGAATAAGCATGTATTGGCATAACTGCTGTTCGGAGGGAAACTGGAGCAAAAGGGAGCAGAAAAACAGCGAAACCCAAGAAAAGCTAAACACAAAACAGATTCATAGTTAAACCTATATGGGAAACAAGGTGAACTTCTCAAGCAGAATAAAAATCATCATAAAGATTCCATTTCGAGATGTTGTCAGGTACAAACTTGAAAAGAATTGGCATTTTTATTTCTGAATGTCTTTCTCTTCCAAACCAAAGCAATAATTCTGGATTAGCACCTGGGAAGCAGACATGAAATATTTTATAAATAATCCCACCTAATATCAGTGTCCCGACTTATTGGTAATGCTAAAACTGAAACCAAACTAAGTACTAGAAACAAATTTTCAATATTACTAATTCAGTAATATATTAAAGGTGTGAAGAGCTAGATTTTTGCAGCTTCTTCAAGTCCTGTTCCTTGCTTCTACTACAGATTTACACATAAATGAAGATCAGAATGCAGTCTCACCTTTTGACTTGAGTGGACTAAATAATTTTACCTTGTTAGAGTGTTAGAGTACATGTCTTTAGAAAGGCAGCAGTCTCTCAGTGTATCAATCACTCGGCATTTACAGAGTGAAGATGTACATGAGTGGTGTGAAGTTATTCAGGGGACATGAGTCCTTCTATTAGCACTTATTTTGTGACAGAAGATAACCCATCATGTCACATGGGTGAGTCACAGGCTTACCCATTCATATTGAGGTTGCATCTTTTCTTTATTTTGTTGTGCCATTATTCACCGCTGTTGCTAAATTAGAAATAGTGCATAAATTTGCATTTCATCTTACTTTAACTTCCAGTCTCAATGCTTGGTTTTAATTCCCATGCTAGATTAAAGAGCCTGGCATTTTCTCCCAGCAAAGCTTTTTAATACACCATAATCAAGTCCTCTCTTAATCTTGGTTAGATCTGCTAAACAGTTGAAGCTTTTTAAGTCTTGCACTGGAAGACAGTTTTTCCAGCTCTCAGTTTACTTTTTCAGTTTTTCTTTGCCTTATTTACTTTTAAAAAAAATTATTCCACAGGATTTCATATTCATCTCATTAATGCCGTGTATGAAAGTTAAAATAATCTCTTATTAGTATTTACTTTTTGCTTTCACAGCATCAGGAGAATTCATTTTGAGCTTCATGTCATCTTTGAGTACTTTCCAGAGACATTGCTTCCCAAGAGCCAATCTCCAGTCTTACGTTTCTGCCTTGTTCTTAAATTTATGTCCTTATGTTTTACTGTATTAACATACATTTGGCTTAATTACACAGTAAATTTACACTATCGTTCCTGTAGGTATAGAATTATGTGAGCACACACACCACCACCCCCCCCAGTAACTTTTCTGTTTCGAGATTGACATGCCATTTCTGGCAAAAGACACAGGTCTTCTCTATTAACAGAGGCTTTATGACTATATTTTAACAAGAGTACTCAATCAGTTAACAAACAGCAGTCTCTGACTGGAGACTTATATCCCAGTTTGGAGGAAGTAACACCAGAGTTTTGCTCTGGTGACAGGCAAGACATTAAGTGCCATTGTTCATGTTTACAGTAGCAAAAGGAAAATCAGAGTTAAGTTCTTATTTACAATTCTTTGTTTTAAACATTAGAAAAAATGATGATACCCAGTATAGTGGCAGCACAGATTTCCCTGAAATAACTGCATTACTAACTAGAACAAGGGAAACATTGCTCCATCTTATTCATTCATATTCATTCATATTCATTTGTTCAACTATAAAGAATATACATGACAATGCTGCAATACGCTTTCTTTTTTTCCTAAGTATTAAAGTCACTATTTCAACACTATTTCCTGTACCTGCTAGCCTGAACAGTGAAGGATAAAAGTCTAGAACCCAAATTCCTTAGCTGGGGATTTTCTATGCTTGATCACCAGATAATTAAGTCTTATTTCTTTTTGGTGTTTTGGCAAAAAAATGAATCACAATTTGAAGGAACAAAATAAATTTCCTTAGTGTAATAATACAATACAGGCAATTCAGACCATATATGCAGAAACATCACATCTGTATGTGTACACTAAGTGTCAGGGCATGTCTGCTCCTGTTCTATGCCAAATGCAAACTGTACTAGTTCATTTTAGATTATGATAACTCTAATTCTCTGCCAATAGGAGCAGTTAAAAGCATGTACATGAGCATTTAGTAAAGTTTTGCTGATTCAGGAAAACTGCTTAGCAGCTCATTCAGATGTTAGATCCTTTCAATCTGCACTGTTCCCTGATGCATTGTTCTGCTGAATAAACAGAAGTCTTGAGGCCAAGAAGTGACTACTTAAAATCATGATAACTGTAAAAAAGGAAAACCAGTTACTGCATTTGAGACTTCCTTAGTAAAGTCCCTCACTGTATTTAAATATGCTGCCAAAAACCAAATAATTTGCTTTCAATTCAGCAGTGTATGGAGCTTAGAAACACACTATCATATAACTGATTAGTGAATAAACTGCCATTATCTGAACAAATAAACAAAATATGCTTTAAAACACATTTTTTCTTTGTAGTCAAGGATCCTGTATTTGCATGTTTGCTAATTTGCCACATTACAGAGTGTAAAATGGGTATCTGAGTAGTTACAGTGTTTTAGTGAGGGCCTATTGTGCCTGAATTACTCAATATATTCTTCAAGTTTACAACCTGTTTATAAATACAGTTAGGTTCTGACCTGGACAGAATAAAATATAACAGCAGTCAGCCCGATCCAGCTGTGCAGACTGTACATGTTAGGAATGTTACCGGCATTGTGGTATTCAAACACGGCTACCATAGAAACAATTGCGAGAATCATAGCTATGGTATTTAATCCAGCATGTATGAACTTCATTAGGACTTTGCTGCACTTCCAGGTCCAGGGCAACCTGTACACAATAATAGCTGAAGAAAGAACAGAAACAAGATTTTTATGCCTCATAGGATAACTTCTCTCAGATTTTAATAATCATGCATCATTCACATAGTTCCATTTTAAATTACAGCAAAATCCAACCTTTAGTCCTCAAAAACAGTCTATTAAAAGGCTTTTTCTCCTACACATAGCATAGCACATTCCAAATTGTCCTGGTCTCGGCTGTAACAGTTACTTTTCTTCCTAGTAGCTGGTACCTTTGCTATGTTTGGCTTTAGTCTGAGAACAATGCTGATAACACACCAATATTTTCAGTTGTTGTTACGTAATGCTTACCCCGATCAAGGACTTTTCAGTCTCTCATGCTCTGCCAGTGAGGAGGGGTACATGAAGCCGGGAGGAAGCAGAGACAGGACACCTGACCCAAACTAGTCAAAGGCTGTGCCATACCACAGCACATCATGCCCAGTATGTAAACTGGGGGGAGTTACCTGGGAAGAACTGATTGCTGCTCAGGTCGGGCTGGGCATCAGTCAGCAGATGGTGAGCAATTGTATTGTGCATCACCTGTGTTTTCTGAGCTTTCAATTCTTCTCTTGTTTCCTTTTATTATAATTACCATTATTGTTGGTATCCTTTCTATTATCTCTGTATTTTACTTTATCTTAGTTATAAAACTGTTCATATCTCAACCTGTGGGTTTTACGTTCTTTCAATTTTCCTCCCCATCCTGCCTGGGGAAGAGGGGGGGTGAGCTAGCGGCTGTGTGGGGCTGAGTTACCAGCTGGGTTTAAACCACAACACAAATATGCAACTGAATCTTAAATATAGCTTTTAGGGAGATTTCTTCCCAATTAAAAAAAAAAAAAAAAAAAACCCAAATTTAAGTGT
>NDXB01011265.1:159714-195147 GCA_002631895.1 Agapornis roseicollis
AAAAAAAAAAAAAAAAACAACCCAAGCTTAAGTGTGTTTCAAAAAAGAACAGTAAACAACTCTGTGTTGTCTTTTCCTTATTCCTTAAATTGATCTAACAGTGATTCTGCATAGGATTTTGATTTTTTTGCCACTAGTCAGATTGGAGGAATAGGGCCTAATTCTTACATCCAGAAGACTACCTCCTGAGATGGTATGTAAGATTATTTTTTTTTTAATATTTGTTCTCTTTACCAACTTTGGATAATGCTAATCTCTAATTGGGTAGATATTTGTATGACTATCTATTATATTGATATATTTACTACATTGAGACATGGTGAGGCACTGAAAATGTTGCCCAAAAAAGTGGCAAATGCTCCTTCCCTGGCAGTGTTCAAGGCCAGGCTGGACAGAACCTTGGGTGGCATGGTTTAGTGTGAGGCGTCCCTATTCATGGCAGGGGTATTGGAACTAGATGATCTTAAAGTCCTTTCAAAACCTTACCATTCTATGATTCTGTGACATTAATAGGACTAATAGGACTACTTCAAATGGGAAAACACTTCTCAGCATAAGGGAATCATAATCTAACTCCTAAGAGACAAAAGGATTTGGCAACTGCAACTCTTCTACTGCTGTTAGATGAATGTGAGGAGGTTTTGCCTGTATTTGTGTTAGTGACTCCAGCGAACAGTGTTTTGTCCACTCTGAACAAACCAAGAATTTCTAGTGATCTAACTCCAAACAGTCCATAAGAGTAACTTGGCCTAAAGCTGCTTCTTGCCAAACTCTTTCCTCCAGGTCCTCTGCAACAACTGCCCCCGCCTGTTGTGTGACCCAGGTGCTTTCCACAGGAGGCACACAGAGACCAGATTACATCACTGAAGCCCCAGGCACTTCTGATTACAAACTGGGCAGTAATTCTGATGCATGACAGAACTTAAGTATATCCAGATAACGGGACAAATATTTATGAGGACACCTGATCATTTGACCAATAAAGGCTGATGCCTAGATCCATAATGTTTTGCCTGAGCAAAAATGAAGTCTGATCTCCATTCATCTGATTCATCATGTCCTCATTTAAGGTTTCTAGTTATGAAATGACATTCAAATCTTTATATGTAATTAGCTATACTAAAAAAAAAAAGAATAAGAACATATGCAGAGTTTTAAACAAGTTCCTGTTCCAAACATTAAGAAATAGATGTGCACCAGAAGAAAAAAAGAAGTATGACCTGATAAATGCAAAGATTAAGAATTTACTTATGTGATTCTTGTGTACCTGTCTCATTACTTCTCCATAACTGATAACCTATGCAGAAAGCATAGGTTATGGAAAATAAATGGAATATTTGTGCAGTTCTTTGTGCTGAGTAGTAAAAAACGACACATTAACTTCAAAGTTCTGTTTACACTTTTTTTTTCACTTGGCTGCATGCCAGGAAACACAGTACTACACTAAATGAGTCACAAAGAAAACACTGTTCACAAGTGACATTTCCAGACTACGATCCGATTTTACATCAATGTATGCTTTGATATACTGTGTGAAAATGTAATGCTGGAATGAAAGTGTCCTTTAGAACACTTAAATATATGCAGCACTTAGGTAGGTTTTGGCTTTCCACTTTTAAAAAAGGACCAGTAGTAAATCCTACAAAATCAAGAAGACATAAGCCTTGTTTTTAAGACAGTTTGACAACATCAATCTATATGACACAGGTATGATTCAGCACAGCAAGCTTATGATCACCTCCAAAAGTTGCCCAAAAGTTCTGTGGTAGTCTTATATCATGTTAATATTGAAATGATTGCTTGCATCAGATTATTATGAACTAACTTAGTTCTAATGGCTATGATTTCTAATTTTGTAAAGCAGGTATGCCAAAATGTCCCATGAGTATATTCCCAATAAATCCTCCTTGCTCAACCTTTACCATATGGCCCATAGTATTGTTAATAATTTATTCCAAGTGCAGGAGGGTAGTGTACTCTAAATGGCTTGAGGTAAACTTGATATGCATAGGTCCTGGTCTCAGTCTTCAGTCTTTGATCTCAGAGGGTCTAGTCCAGGCTAGAATTTCTGGATAACATTTTTCTTTGGTGCGTAAGGTGCTGTCATCTAATTGATTAAACTTTCAAAATCACTGTAATACTCCCTAGTCACTCACTCTCAGATCTCTATCTGGGCCATGAATTGTCTGGGCTGTTTCCCATAAGCAGTATGATAGAAAAGCAAGGAATACAGTCTGATGGTTTGGACACTTGTTAACAATACCATGCATCAGCATGTTACATGCCACAACCCAGGACATATGCACAATAGTGCAATTTGGTTTAATCCTCTTTTTATGAGGGCTATGTGTGATATTATATATTGCAACTTGTGCAGATCTGACTTTATCACTGTGAAAAGACACAGCCCCATTTCTCCATTCCTCCATCACTACTTCTGTTCCCTTACTTCTGTACTAACTGGTACTTCTCTGACCAGTGGGAGGTAGCAAGACAATCTGGGGAGCAACGCAGGGAGGAAGAGGAGGAGGAGGAGGAAGATTATGCTTTCAGTGGTACAAACTCTTAAGAACTGACTCAATTTCTAGTTTGACCTCAAGATTAAAATAGCCTGGGTTAAAAGCACATAGATAGTTAACAGCATTTTTAGTGGTGACAGTCTATGCATTCTTAGATGCAGCTTTTTCACTCAGATCTCATTCCTGTTTTGAGTTCTGATTTTAAAGCATGTCACATAGGGCTGAGTGATCTTACAATATCTTGTATGTGGCATCTGACATCTGTTCTTTCCCAAATGTACAAAGTAAAATTCTAGAGTTAGCTCTCTAGTACTTCTGACCGGCACATGCTTTGCATGCTGTAGGGGAGATGTCACCGATTGCTCACAAGATGCCTTCCCCTTTAGAAGGCACACAGTGTGGTTCTGTGAGTGCACTGGGGTGCCAGAAAGGAATGTTCCTCTTCACTCCTCCCATTTCCTCTCTTGCTCCTTGGCTGATCCTGTTGCTTACCTCTGGCAAGTTCTGAATGCCCAGTAGATTTTTTTGGAACCACTTTAACACTAGAATCAACAAGTGCCCATTTATGATTTCAAACAACTCAAACTAAGCACATCAAGAGAGCTGCCTCTTCACAAGTCGCCTGTGACGAGATCCTTACAGCTCAGAAGTAATTTGCCTTTCCAATTCATGAGAAATCTGCAGCCCATTGGATATTAGAAACTCCAGCAATTAACTACTTTACCTTTGAAGAGATGGGGGATTTTATGTTTGAAGCAGAGATTTGTCAGAGAAAGCAGTATCTTTTGGTGTGATTTCACAATAGAAGACTATGCTTACTTTAAAACTGATTTGCAGTCTTTCATCTTGCTCTTGCACATTGCCCACCATTTCCCTTCTGCCATCTGTGGCTCTTCAGAGACCTTTAGTGCAGGCAATTGGACTTTCTATTCCAGCAAAAAATAGGTACTTGGGGTGGCTGGGTGGGTGTTAGTTTTCTGCTAGTTGAGTTAGTTTAGTTTATGGGCTTCAAAAAGGCCAGAAAAATGCCAGAGCTGGCTCAAACCAACCAGTGCAAAATACTCCTTTGGAGCACATCCTGTGTCTACAGTCATTGTTCAACATTTCCACATGTGAAATAAAACAGGATTCTTTATTTATTTACTTAATCCATTCTATCACACTACTATTCCTTCAAGCCCTTCTTAAAACTCATTTTTCCCTCATGTTATTTTCCTACCTTTTGCTTTTAAAATATATGTACTGATATGCACACAGGCTTCTCTTGCCTCTGTTTTCCCCACTTTAAGTTTAGAAAATCATCTGAACAATTACTGTGCACTGCCAGTGTTTTGTCAAGTATTCTATATCCAAAACTAAATGATCCACCTGATCCACAAGTAATAGGTATTAACATGCCTACAGCTTTTTCACTTGATTGACAAGATACATAAAACACTTCTATCAGGGGACATCTACTTTCCAATATGCACATTATTATGGTCATGTTTTCTACCCCCTGCAGACCAACATACAAGATTTTTATCCTTTGTATAGACTAATGAACCCAAGAAACAGTTGATTTGGTTATTATTTCAAACCCCACACACAAATTTAACCAAGATATTTATTAAGTTATTCCTTTCCACTTTTAACTACTTAAAAACTTCTTTTTCTTGTGTGTGTGCAGTGTAACAGTAAACTTCCATTTACTTTACATCCTTACCTACACAAGACTTGAGTCAACATCCTAATACTGTGAGACTGGGAAAACCTGAGTTTTAGGGCAATGAAAAACAATGTGTAGGGAAAAGCTGCAGAAAACCTCTCCCTGTTTTCTTCAAAAAGTCTATGCTTATATAAAGACCAGCAGTTTGATCATAGTAAGTAGTATAGTTCTTAGTGAAGTCACCAGGTGTTTCTCACTGCTTATTTATAGCCTGAAATTACACTTCCTAATGAGCAATATTGTGTAAAACAACTTCAAAATCCTACTTATTGCTCAATAATAATTTGTAACTTGAAGCCACAAAGATGAGAACACACCGCACTGCCATCGAAAAAGTGGAATGTGCAGGGTGTGTCCAAACCACAACATTCCCTTCATAGCCAGAACCAGACAGCCATCCGCTCCTCCTGCATCTTCCAACCTCTGACTGGCTGGGCTCTTACTGAAGAGTGAGCGAGCACACGTGTGATGCAAACAACATGTTCCACTGGAAGGAATGTCTGAAAGTTTTCTGGCTGGCTGGATGCAGTGTATCTTTCAGTGGTGAAAGAAATGTAAATAGGGTTATTAAAACTGAAATGTTAAGTTTGTCTAGACAACATTTGAGTTTATCTTCTGGTTCAAAGAAAAAATACTCCTGCTTACATTGATACTCTAAGTCTCCAGCGGTTTACTCTTTAAGAACAGTAAAATCTTCCCCATCCTGTCACCCCAAAAGACAGTGGTTAAACTGTGGGAGAATTTCCACTGCTCTGCAGAATTTCTTTGCCCTTCTTGGAGACATTCCTAATGTTTCACTTAGTTCTCTTCATGTTGAAACTACAAAAACTTTGTCACTGAGTTTATGAAAAACTCCTGTTGGAAGCTGTTTTCTCTGTCAAATGTCCCCATTAGATTTAATACCATTAGCGTAAGTTGACAAGAATTTTTTAGATACAGTCCAGTGCCTTTATTTTTGCAACATTTAGCTCTAGTTTAAATATATTCACAAGCAGGCAGATAAGCACTTCTGTGGTGCTCTATCATTCATTATCTGCTTTTTAACTTTACTTTCCAAAATTTCCAGGTTTTCCACTGCAGTGTGTCTAATTTAGTTGCTTTCTTGGAATTAGCCAATGTCACTAACTACAAAGACAGTTCAAACTCCAGTATTCCTCTTGCCCTCGAGGACCAACCCTTGCACTTAAGCCCTAGCATACTGCTCATGTTGTTAAGTGTAATGGGAAAAATTGCAGTTAGTACAAGGCCAAAATCTATGCAATTGAAAATTTATACATTCTATGAGAAAAAAAACGAACCAAAACCCCGCTGCATCATAATCACTGTATGTTATTTAGGCAAAATAATAAGAATGGATTTAAAACATATACTTTCCAAAGTGATTTATATTACATCTGGGCTGATGAACTGCATTTTAACGATGCTTACGCTTTCTCTGGCACAAACCCCGTTCCTGGATCTAGCTTCAGTGGTATTGAACTTTTTCCTTTCTCCTCTTGGGATACGGGAGAGAGCCAAAAGCAAGGGAGCCAAAAGCAAGAAACTTTCCTGGGGCAGCATTTCTGGCATTGCCGTTCTCAACTTGCATAAATTCAGGCTGACTAGGAAAACTCAGCTCGCAAGCATTACTCCAAGTGCAAGGCAATGCCAGGCCAGGGTAAACAAGTGCTTGCAGAAAAAAAACCCCATATAGCAGTTTTGGCTTGTTACAAGGAACTCTTTGTCCCTTCTCGGGGAGCGCTGGCTTCCCTGAACCGCTCCGGCCCGTTCACCGCGGCGCGGCGCTCCCGTTGTCAGCGGCCCCGAGCCACCCCGGCGGCTGCGCCGCTCCCCACCTCCCGGCAGCCCCGGCCACACGCAGCCCTGGCTCCCCCGCGGCTCCACGCCGCTCTGCCCCGGCCATGCTCGGCCCCCTCCGTGCCAGCCCTGGGCCCTTGGCGCACCGATGCCCTGGATGAAGACGAAGCCCGTGATGATGAGGACGGGGTGCCAGTTGAACTCCCTCACGCTGCCGTCCCAGCTCAGCCCTTCGCGGTAGTGGAAGACCCAGACTAGGGAGAAGATGACGGACACGAAGCCGACCAGCAGCGCCGAGACCAGCAGCGCCAAGAACCGCCCGTAGTCCTCCATCTTCCGAGCCCTGCACACGGCAGCGAGCTCCGCGAAGGAGGGGCCGGCCGGGCGGGGTCGGGTGCGGGCCCGGGCCGGTGGAGCAGCGGGCGGTGCCGCTCCGAGACACGGTGCCCGCCCGGCGGGGCGGGAGCAAGGCGGTATTCCGCGCCCCTCCGCCCGGCCAGGCTTCGGGACAGCGACCTTCAGCGGTCCCGGCGCTGCTTTTCACGAGGAGAGTCTTGCTCGGGTTTTCGAGGGTTGTGTTTGGGGGGTTGGGTTCTTTTCTTAAGCAGTTTTCACAGGCTTGCCGAGAGTTTCTCTCCCTCGCTTTCAGAACTCCACTCTAGAAAAGACGTTTAGGTGTCGGCCCATCCAAGTCCAGGGCTTCAGCCCCGCAGCTCTTCCTGCCATAAAGATAAGCCATCACAGACATATGCACTAAGGGATAAAGCAGGACCGTTGTTGTGATAAACAGGCAAACAGAGCATACAGAAAATGCAGAGCAGGGCCATGCTTAAAGACACTGCTGAGCTGCACTTGGAGCACACATTCCATCATAACCATCCCCTTTACTTTCATGTGGATTCATTGAGTGCTGTAAATGTAAACCAGATACTAACCAGTTTCATATATAGACTCTGGCCTAAGCATGCAGGAGTATTTGGGCACTGTTCTGTTAAACAGCATCAAACGTATCAAATGTCCACTAGCTAAGAAAGAGAGCACACAAAAATTAAGACAATTCCAACAGTGTGGAAAGGCCCAGAGCAGGGACGTGAGAGAGAAGTAGAAGAAACCAAAACAGAATTGCAAATGAGACAACAGTCAACACTTGTCAAAAATACAGCTTCATAGATTAGGCCAGTTTTGTCAAATTATGTATTCAGTTGCTTTTTCCTTTGCTGTGGAACATTCAGCTGGTTCGGAAGCCTGTCAAATATAGTAGGAGGATATGCACAAGCATGTATGCAGTGCTACTTTGCTGGTATTTGCGTAGCTTACTTTTGAAACATAAATAGTGTCAAAATACACATGAATTAGAAATTCATTAACTGTTTGAGAGAAAAAAAATACTATTCACTCTGGCTGGTCTTTGAGCTGTCTGATGTCTCATGCTCCAACTGAGACTTAGAAAATGAAACAGTTTTATGGCACTTAAAATAGTTTCAGTAGAGTATCTGCCAATTCAAACCAAATACTTACTAAAGTGTTGGAAACATCTACGTAGAGACGTGAAGACCAGGCCAGATTGGAGTGGGGTGCAAATGTATTTCCTCATTATTCTCTCTAGTCTCCTAAAAATAGATGTTGGGCTATGACATTTCAAGGAAAAACTTGATTTGAGCATCGCTTTACTGATATTTAGCTTTAGGTTGCATGAATTTGGTGTGACCTGCTCTCAGGATTTAAGCGGTTGCTCATTCTAGTCACAATGGTGACTAGAACACTGATATTGTTAAGTTTCACAAGTCAGAGCATCTAAGAGAAGTAAAGACCTAAGCCCTGAATCTTCTCATGAGTGCACTCATACATGAACTTCCAAGGATGCCAGACTGTCATGAGTGAAGCAAGCAGGTCATCTCAATATTATGCTTATAAAATTTTACCAAGTTTTCTGTGGATTGCTTTAATTAAGTGAATCTTTCTATTCTTTACTTGCAAACCAGCATATAATAAAAGCATAAATCTGCCAGGTTCCACACAACAGATGTCCTAGGCTTAAACAGCACAATACTTACATATGATCAGTTTTGAGATAGTTTTACCTGTTAAAAGTATCTTTTTCTTTAGTCCTCTGGAATCCTTTTCTCATTGTCTTTTAAACAATCCAATAATTTCTGTTGTATATTCAAAAATTTAATGTTTAGTTAAAAAGCATCATAAAACCTGCAGATTTATGTTGATGTTTTACAGATCATGAAGCACCAGTTTCTTAGTTCTTCTCAGTTCCATACAGGGAATCACAAAATTGTTACATATAATTCTAGAAGAACGATTCATAGTACCCAAAACATGTTCATTCTTTCCAGGCATATGAGGTGATCTAATAAAATGTCTTTTGTCTCTGTAAAGCCTACAGACTAACATAAAATAAGTATTTATTTTAATCTACCTTCTATGAACCTAAGTCTCCAAATTGCAAAATACTTCCTGTTCCCATTGATTTCAGCAAGATTTGATTACATCTAGTCACCCCAACAGTGTGGTGCTCCCTCTTAGCAATTCTGTCAGGTCATTCCTTGGGTTGCTGCTTTCTCAGATATAGGAAAAGGATGGCTGTGACTTCAGACCTGGAAGGACCTACAAAATAGACAAAATAAGACTTACAAACCAGGCAAAGATTCACAGATTATTTTGAAGAGGCTGCAATGGACTCCTGCTCATATTGCTCCTGTAGTACATGACTACTTGGAGACTTCTGTCACTGTTGCTATACCATTCATATACTTGGAGAGCAGCAGCCCAGATATAAATGTACAGGACTGTTTATTTAAGCAACACACCATATCACCATAGACCATTATTTTGTGGTTTTGATATAACCTTTTACATACAGGGAGTCTTCCTAGTTTCCAGCAACCAGTAACTGACTTCTCAGAACTGCAGTTAGAATGAGGTTAGAGTCTTTTGCCAGCTACATCTTTATCTCCATTTTTCCATGCTGGGCAAATCATTGAAGATCCAAACCTTAGAACAGGACATTCCAGACAAGTTACGGTGTCGCTTAAGCCTCTTGGATGAGTTTTTCAGCAGCCTTTGTAAACAACAGAACTGCTGAAATAGTCCAGCCAGATTTATTCTGGCAGCTGATTTAAATGACTTGCGGAAGCTTTAGAAATAACCCCTCAGAAGTTATCTTACTAGGAGTGATACTGACAAATAAGTTCAACTAATTAGCATTTGAATGGTGCAAAGAAACCAGAATGATCCTTTGCCTTTTTTTGGCACTGAGTTCCATGTTGAAGCAGCAGAACTGTTTGACCTTTTCTACTGAGGGCATCACTAATTTATCTTTGCAAAAATTCTGACTGGAATGGGACCCTTCCTAAAAGTAATCTCTACCTACTCTCCACCCTGGAGAGAGCTTTCACTGAGACAAAAGAAGGCACATAGGGCAGGTTTGTCCAATTCTATACCGGTTATATGCCAGTCATTGTTACCTGGGCAATAAAACTCTCTATTCTGTTTCAGTCCATAGGCATTTTGCTCCCATGAGTTGTAAAAGATTTTTCTAATACATTAAGGTCTTTTGTAAAAATTATTGGAAATTACAGAGCCATGGAGCAGTTGTTGGAACTGCCAAAGCAAGATTATAGAATTTACTGCTTGCCCTTTTTATTTCGCTTTCGCACTTTCTTCCCCACTGCTCAGCAGCCTTGTCAGTGAGTATGTACTTAATGACAAAAGAAAGACAAGATGTGCACTCTTTTTATGCTCAAATACATCTTATCAAGAGAAGCCAGTCCTTCCTATCTTTTCAGTTTCTAGGCACTGACTGAGAAACTCCTACACTTATCAAATACAGACAAAGATGGGGTAGCACTCCTGGGATCCCATTTTTGCTTCTCTGTCCAGGTAGCAGATCACTGAGATGTCATGATGAAGTGGAAAAATAAAAAGTGGTTTTGTTTAAGTAGAAAGACTGCAGTAGAAAGAAGTGGCAGTGGTGTTACGAAGGGCCAAAATAAGAAGAGCATAGTGTGAACAGCTGGTAGTTTCCTAGATGTCTGCCCCAGAGCACAGAAATATGCTACAACCACATTGCAAGTTGCGTGTTAAAGGCAGGCAACACATGTACATACCCAAAGTTGAGACTGACTGCAGGTCCAGAAGATAATCAGGAAACCTGCCAATGTATGAGTCTGAATGTGAGGCATCCAAGTAAACATGTTAACAGAATAATTTTCCCATCTGGCTTCTGGCAAGCAGCTGTTACTGGGGACTGATGGTGAGCCTGTAATCCCGCGGATCACGTGGAGTGCTCTGCTTCTCCTGCAACATCTCAAGTAAGCCAGAGCTCTTGAACCACTCAGTGGAGTAATTCCAGTCAATTTTACTTTTCCCCTCCATGTTTCCTTCATCTCTTCCTGAGAAGAATGTGCAATTACTCTAACCTAAAAATATAATATTCATAAGAAGACAATATTCCCTCCCCAATCAGGCAGGAATAAGGTTTTTGTACTCCCAGCTTACTAAGTAAGTTGTTAAGCTATACCAATGAAAGCAGTTGTTAGCAACTGCATCATTGTAACTCTCCACTCTGGTAGGATACCTAGTTCCCTTTATTTAAAACAAAACAATACAAAATGCCTATTTTTGCAGTTCCTTTTAATCTCTTATTATCCAAAGCAAGCACTTTGACTACTTTAAATTTGTTCCAGCTATGCATCATTAGAATGTATTAACAGAAAATTCTTTTGGCGCTCCTCAAGGTCATTTTGGTTGTAATTTTGTAACTTCAGTAAAGCAGAAATAAATACTAAAGTTACAGTTGCGTAAATGCCAAGTCTAGCAAGTGAAGAGTTTCAAGTGTTCCTCTCTGAAAAGCTAAGGTTGTGAAATTGCTGCAAAACAAAGATGCCCTCTTAAATATCTCGAACGTGTATTTAAATACTGGAATATTTGTTTCCTTCTCTTAGTACTCATAACCAATTCAGTCTGTGTATGAGGAGAGACACTTGGATTTCATGTCAATACACAGGAACATTCTGCAAGTGTGCACAGAGCTAGTTGACAGTTGTGGTTACTATTCATCCATTCTCCAAAGTAACATCTTTGCAGGAAGTGCCTGAACTCTTTGTTGTAGCAGGAGCTAATTAAAATTCTCCAGTTCATGGAGATAAAAAGGTTTAGAAAAGGTTCAGGTATGCCATGCAATTATTGTTAGTGAGGCATTGCTACATACACATCCAATCAATTCACACACCTTCCAGAAAAAGAGCTCTTTAAAGGTTTTGTACTGGTGACTGTAGCAATACTTGGCAGTTATGAAAGAACGCAGTTGCTGTTCTATAAATTCTTTTGTGGTTCTGCCTTAGAAAACCACATTTTGCCTGTATCTTCCCCCTTTTCACTCATATCATTTAGTCTGGTACATACTGGCAACAGCAGAAAGCTTGTATCAAACAAACATAGGTGAAACACAACATGAATTCACTAGTCCATGACTTCTTTACTTACTAGATCAACACTTTCCCTTTTGCAAGCAGAGTGCCCAGAGGCTTAGCCTGTAGCAGCTGACAGCAGTTCCTCACAACTGTTCTTTAAGAAAGCACCCAGGCTACATGCCACCCCTTACAGGTGTCCTTTCTGGTGTATACTCCTCATAGCAGGCTTTATTGTAACTGGGAAGCAAATTAATTTGTTTATGAGCTGTTCCATCATGTGGGATAGCTGTCACTGCTCCGTGAGGAAAAGAAGTTTCTTGCTGGTGAGTTTTTGGCAGTCTTCAGTTACTGTTAAGTAATATAAATGGTATTTTTCTCTAACAAGAGGAAAACAAAAACCAAAATGAGAATAAAATGAGCAAGAAACTGTGCTGTTAAAGTAACCAGACATATCCAGAAAAAAAGGAATAAAGAAACATTTCTCCACTTGGACAACTCAAAATGGGTGAAGTTACCTAATTGGGAATGTTGGCAAAAGAGGTTAAGATCCATTCAATGTTTCAAATGCACATTTGAAAATCCTTACTCATGTTAATAATTCACATATATATGTATTTACATTTTTATATATGAGTGTATGCATATATTCCTTTTCCCTTGTGCATCTGGTGCTAGTGATAATAATGGAAGCATGAGCTTTTCGGCCTCAAGCTGTTCAAGTATGCACTTGGTCCAGTTGAAACTGCGTTTGATCTCACTACTTGAGGCTCTGTCTGCAACCTCTGGAAGCCATAACGTGAGTGGTAAGCACCCCTGAAATACACAGGAAGTAAGGGAACTCAGAATTCCACACTAATAATTCCTTAGTCTGATTTTTCTAAAACAGAAAACCAGCAGTAAATGGCTTTCCTGCTCATAAGGCAGTTAGGTACTGCCTATGAAAAGTGAAGAATTTTTGTCTTCTGTATTCTATTAATCTTAATTGCTGAATTTACTATTGGGAAGTAAACTACATTTGAGGCAGTTTTTCAAAGCAATTTTCTGGGTTTTCAAAGCAATTTTATTTCTCTTTTCTTATACTAATGCCACACTTTGGTGCTTGCAAGATAATTATGCTGGGCATGTGCACAAGAATATTTATTCCTCTGTAATGAAAACCACATGAAAATCCTCAGAATTTCTCCACTTCACAAATCCTGTTATTCTTTAGCATACTGAATTATTCAGATTGTGTAAGAGATTTCCAAGTACCTAATTTACATTATGAAAAAGAGGAAGATAAATGCTCTAGAATCGTCATACATGAACATAAATCTGTAGGTCTACAGGTCAGACCTAATGCATTTATTCAAATTTCATACAAATTGGATACTGCACAATAGCAGAGCCATGTCAGCAACAGTGACTGAAAAATGCTTACATACGAAATCTCCTGGCAAAGTAACATACTACCTTTTCCTGGTGGATGGGTTTTGTTTAAAAACTTAACTTGAAATAAAAGCTGTTGATAGAGGTTGGCTGCCACCAAGCATATGGGTATTCATGTTTGGTTTGGATGGAGGGTTATTTTTCACAGTGTAAGAAAATACTAGCTTGTTGATTTTCCTCCCATTTAAATGGAAGTACAGAAGGCAACACTGCTGTCCACAAATTGAAAAGCACAACCCATAAGCATTTAGTGATTCTGCTTCTCTGGTGTGTCCCAGCTGTGAATACACTCATAGAGGTATTCAGGGATGGTCATTCTGGATTCCTTGTTCTTAAATAGCTTTACAGAAACATCTCTCCTGTTTCTGGATGAAAATGTCTACATGTAACCTTCCTGGATGGCACATCTGCCACCACCTGTAGTGCAGCAACACACTATATATTTGCAGTGATAGAATTTTCTAAACAAGTCCCGTGATCTTCTTCGAAGTCTGGGCTGCCTTTTGGTCATTACGATTTGCTACATTCTTCAAGATGGATAGTGTTGTGGTTTAAACACAGCCACACAGCTTGTTCACTCACTCAACCCAACTCCTTCCTCCCCCCTCCCGGAGGGATGGGGAGGAGAACTGAAGGAATGCAACTCCCATGTGTTGAGATAACAACAATCCAGTAACTAAGGTATAACACAAATCACTATTGCTATCACCAATAATAACAATGACAAGGAAAACAAGGGAAGAGGGTACGATACCACCCGCCGAAAATGAGCCCGACCGGGAAGTTCCCCCTCCTTCCAGGTAACTCCCAGTTACCTCCTGGGCATGACGTGCTATGGTATGGAATACCTCTTTGGTCAGTTTGGGTTCTGTCCCTCCTTCCTCCCGACGCCCCCCCCCTCCTCCCTGGCAGAGCATGAGGCTCACAAAGTCCTTGGTCAGGGCAAACATTGCTCAGCAACAACCAAAAACATCGGCCTTATCAGCCTTGTTCCCCGGTTAAGTCAAAACACAGCTACTAAGGAGGAGAAAAATTGACTGCTATAGCTGAACCCAGGACAGATACCAATGTCTAATTGTTAATTTAGCAGAATATAACTGGAAACATCTGCAATACTTTAAAAACAACAGTCACTGGAACACTACAGCTGATTGCCATGAGCAGTACTTGCACTACTTACTAAAAAATTAACCTTTTATGTCCTGCTTTGGGAGGAACTGCTTTAATAATCCAAACAAAAATAAGCATGAAGTATCAGTATCTGCTTAAGAGTTGGATCTTCAGCCTAAGAGTAGATTCATATTAGTTTTTAGACTCAGATCTTCTTTACATGTCGATATAAATAGCAAATAATGGACAGGTGCTCTTTCCTGGACAAATGAAAACTTATGGAAGCTAGGGTAGAAATAGTGTTGCTGCTGCTCGTCATGTCTACTGCTCTACCTTCGTTGATATCCTTTTTGTGTTGTTTTTTTCTTTCCTCAATTGCATTTCACTTTTTTATAAAAACTCGCAATAGGTAATTTTTATAGCTCTTCTGGAACTCTTCACTGTTGCATCAGCTACAATGATCTACTCTTCATGAGTAAAACTTGGAGTGAGATTAAGTATTTGGGTTTACAATTACCATGCTGAATGACAATGGTGGTGGTAGCAACAAATAGGCTATTGGTCATCCCTCCACGAGCTGCTCCTCTCAGTCCATCCTTGGCTTGCACTTGGAAACACTTTACCACCATGAAATCTATGGCCCGGATTTTGTTGGGCTTTTTTTTAATTTAAAATGAAAGCTTGCATTCTGCAGAGTCTGAATATACTACATGGAACCCTCATGCATCTCATGGGACAGGCTTCACATAATCATCAGGCTGGACATGGGGTAGCTTTGTCTCATACTCAACAACTGAGCCTTGACACATGGCAAAACAGAGAATCTCTTGGTGTCACACACATATATATACACAAACATAGAAACAAAAATATATATAAAAAAAGGCAGTAACAATACATAATTTATTAATACTTCTCTTTAGATGAAACCAAACATAACCAGAAAACTTAATTGATTTTATTTCTCACAGAAAACCAACAGAAGAAATTTATCTAAGATGATTAACGGTAACACTGCCATTTTCTTCCTACATATAAAATATACCCTATACAGTTCTACATACTTTGTTTAATTAAAAGCCTGTATTAAAAGTTGTATAGGTAAAACTTTGTAAGATGAGTGCAGCAGACGGTAGATGATCTGTAAGTCCACATCTTTCCTTGATATCCAGTATTTCAGTCCAACTGTTGAAGAGAAGCAATTAATGCTGCAACTAGCATTAATGATGAACTGAAAAGCACCATGGACTATGGACAAGTGTGCAATGAATGTTGCAGGGGAAAAAAGAAGCAAAACTTTATGTAGTAGTACAAAATGTTAAGATTAAATTGTGCCTTAAAAACAGTATTTGACTACTTCAGATGTATGAAGTCCTTAAATAACATCAAAATCGAAGTCTCTGTAGTTGTTCATGGCTTAAATACATTCAAAAATTCTCCCTTCTTTTTTACAAAACACCTTTTCTGTTTTTTCATGGCTTGAACACTCATCATCTTCTGCAGTGTCGCAGACCATTTGGTAAACATAACAACTGAACCTCCTGTTAGGCTTCTGTTCTATGTGCAGGACAAGGTCCTTGTCAAAGTAAACTTCATGACTGTAAGTCTGAAACGAGAAACAAACAACAACAACAACAACAAAAGAAGAGATTTCAGTCTCTGTTTCCAGAACTCGCTATACTCACACCATTATTCCTTTTCCCTTGGGGAACAAAAATACATGTAACACTGCTGACCTCCACAATCACACAGGAATTGGTAAGTAAATGGGTATAGAGAAGTGTTAATATAAATAAAAGACAGGAATTCTCCTCACCACATCCCAGGACTCCAGTAACGGAATACTCTTAAGTAGAATCCCACGTTCATTACAATGAAAGTCGAGGTGTGCTTTGCCATCAGCTCCTATCTGAGTAACTGCCACAATGGATAACAAATCCAATTCATCTTCATAGTCCACAATTTTGAATGTCTTAGAAAAAACAAAACCTCACGTTTACAAATCAAACAAATTCACACTCCCCCCCGCCCCCCCAACCTAAATTGCATAGCTCTTTTTCTTTCAGGTGAAAGCAGAATTGGAAAAATTGTTCCTTAAGTCTTCTGGTCTGATAAAGAAAACTTTACCAGCCTGATACCCAACAGGCATCTTTCCCAACATGAGTTACCCAATGTATTTCAGCAAAACTCCTGAAGACAGGAGAGAAGAAAGTGATCCTAGAAGAAAAATCCTAATGTATATATATATGTATGAGATATATATAATGTATGATATATATAAAATATAGTTTTATATATATCATACAGGAAACAGAAGAAAAAGTACTTTGAAAGTGGCAGAAGAAACATATAAACTCCATGCCCTCTCTTGAAGCAGACATGTTAGAGACAGCGTAGCTTAAAACCATGACTGGTTTTGAGGGGATAGGGATCTTAGGGTAGTTCCATTCACATGAACACCTGTTTGTTCGTCTTGGAACTCTCACTCCACAGAGCACATGGCAGTGAAGAACTGAGATCAAAAGGTGAAGATTGTGAACTGCCTTAATTGCCTCTATCTCACTGTCATAAACCTCACAATACACTCTATAAACTCAAGCCAGTCTTTTTCTTCTGTAACAGAAAAATATCTATTGGAATCACATAGTGTAGCAGCAGGGAAAAAGTGAGTGCAGACTCTAATTTTTATTATGTTTAAAAAAAAAAAGTGGCTAGAAATGAACTGCAAATCTTAAGGGTTATATTGGACTGTCCTGTATTTTTACCATAGTAAAATCTATTTCCTAAGAAAAAACTGACAGCCAGAAACTAATGAATTTTAACTGTTGTGCTTATGTCAATTACAGCTCCAGCTTTAGACAGAGAGCTACAAAATATTCTTCATAACCTCTTGAAGACTCAGCACTAACGCATATGGTATTTTCACTCAAGAAGCAGTTACTTAAAGTGTTAAATACCTTATCCTGAAATCCAGTCAAAGTAACTGGGAGAGAAAAGCATAATTTAGAGATATTATATCAAAGACTAGAGGAACCTAAAGCAGAGAAGAAACAGAAATATTTTTCTTTCATTTCATAAAGTGCTTTAAAAGGAATATTTAAAGGGAATGTTTGAAGAAGTAACAGTTCATCACATTACCATATTGTTTCTTTGCCACAGAAGTCGCATGGAGTTATGACAGTATCATGGGGCATAAGATCAACTCTTAAAAACTAATGGCAAAGCACAAATGTCAACCAAGAAGAAAAGATGACAGACAGAGAAGGGAAAATAAGTTATTAGAAGTTAAGAAGACAAAGACAGTCACAGAAGAAGAATAAAGAACTCAAAGATTAATACATCTAATGGTTACAGCCACTGCACCTGAAGTAAGAATGAGTTCTGGCTAGCTAAACTTCTTAATCCATAAACTGCTCTGACTCACTACATCAGTTACCTCTTGTTCTGGGTCATCATCCAGCAGGTTAAAACGCTTTTTGACCACTCGACCAGAAGCTGTTACAGTAATAGTGTTATTTACCTTTGGAGAAAAAGAAAAAAAGTGGCTCTAGACTTTGAATCATTTTAGTTTTTACCTATCGATTTGACAATGTATCTACTTCATATCTTTTGCTTTCTGACCTTGTCTTAATCTCTTCAGTCTTGTTTTACTCATTAGCTATGCATGGCTCTAATACTGCTATCTCTTCTTCATGAGAGTTCATGAACTCTGGAGCTTTGAGGTATTATTTACATTTCTATTTACTCATATTCAAAGGTTGTCAGTCCTGTATAAAGGTGGCAAAGGTTCTCAGCCACCATAATTTTCAGAACAGAAGTATCTGGAGCCAAAGTTGCTGGAGTGACAATTGACAACTAAGTCATCACCAGTTTGTTTCTAAAACTCTTAATTCCAGAAGATGGGGAAAGTAGCATCTTAAACCATCACAGCTGCTTCCACTTGGTTTCACTAACAGCAGAAACATTCAAAATTGGGGTATCGAAGTCTTAATGGAAGTCAAAAAAGAAAAGGCACAGCACAGGCAGGATTAGAACTTGTATTTCTTTGATCTTATTGCAACAGAAGTTATCTAAAGAAACCCTAAAAACCTATACGTATGAAGGTCATTAGATGACAAAGCTTATGGTTTCTGAATTCAGTGGAAGTTTTATTCCTGAGTTAGTGCAGTGCAGATTGTTAATACATAAGCTTTTTTCTGCAGAAGCTTCTAAATTAGTACCGCTAACTTCCACGGACTTTAAAGAACTCAAACTATCAAAACTTGCTTTGATGCTAAGACAAGACATTGTGTGCTGAAGCAAAATGACAGTTCCATGCACTGCCAAAAACTCTTCATGAGTATGCTCTTTAACCTTTTTGACATTTAGATTGTGTTTGTGATTTTCTATCACAAAAGGTTTCAGGAAACAACCTGGGTGATTTAACAGCTCATTTCTATTAGGAAGTTTAAATCATACCCTTGCCACTTGGTTCTACTTTTCTGCACTCTTCTCATCCACTGATAATTCAATTCTGTTCCAGCTCCAGTTCAACACCCCAAGCAAGCAGAAAAGTACTTACCTTTTCCAATCGGTTATTATTCTATTATTTTAGTGCACTGATTCAGTTCACCAAGGGTTACATGAATGCCAAATCCATCACAAGGAAACGACAGATGCATATGGCCAGGAAAAGAAATAGACTTTTGGAAGCAAAGTATTGCCCTAGTTGTGTTATGAAGACTTATCCCTAAGTTATGAGACTTTAAACATTTATAGCATTTGCATCATCAACTTACCCAAGCACCAGAGATTGACACAACTATCACTTGGTGGCACCTTCTGACAGAAAGCTGTCAGTATCGTTCACGTACATGGAAATATGTTTTATGTCAATGATACATGGTTATACTACACAAAATGAAGAATACTGAAAACTAAAGAAAAGACTGGAGGTTTCAGAAAGCCATCCTGAAAGTGTTACTGCTTTCAGATTTTTTTTCACTCAGCTTAAAGTCCTTCAATAAACTTTTGAGTTAAACATAAACCACAGTGATTACTCACATACACAAACCCCCTGTGTATTGCTTAAAATCATACATGGTGATCTCAGACTCTAAACTCACACAGTTTTCTCTGTTGGCCATAATTGTAAAATCTTCTGTAATCTCCATCTGATCTGTATTATTTTTAATTTCCTTAAGCTTCAAGACCCTACAGAAAAGCCAGAAATTACAAAATAAGTCATGTATTCTAATTCACCTACAACACTCCTATAATTTAAAAAAACAGGTATATTAAAACATTAGAGATACCTGAAATGGAAATAAATTATTTTTTAATTTATCAGTAAAATTTTAACAGAGTGGTCCTTGATCATTTTTCATACCAAAATCTAGCGTTGCCTGCCATTGACCATATTCATCATGCAGAAATCTGCACGTTTATACCAGAACTTCTCATTCTGACAGATTAATAAATTCTATAGTTTCTAGGGCTTGATGAGTCTTTTGGCCTGCAAATTTTCAAATTCATGAATTCATGCAGTTATGCAGTTTCTCCTCTAGTAAAATAAGATCTGAGATAAAACGGCTCGTACTTTACCAAATTTGGTCCCACGTGGATTATTCTACCTGACATATCTGGATGGAAATATATCCAATCAGGTTCCAGTGAACAGCATTTCATATCCTGAATGCCATTTTTTGCCTGAAGAAGGAAGAGAAAGCTCAAATATTAGTAATTTGAAAGTCTCAAAGATCTAATTAAAGAGGAAATACTGAGCTCCTATCCACATACCTCTGAAGGTTTTTAAGTAATGCTCCTAATCGTGACCAGAAAGGATGCCAGTGGAATAATAATAATAATAATAACAACAAGAACAGAGTCAGTTCCAAGTGTCATGATATTCCATGGAACAGTTTCAAGTTTTTTCATTTGCAGTAAGCAATAACCTTGTACCACAGCTATACATGTCCTACCTCTCCTGAAACTAAACAAAATCAAGATTGAGCATACACTCTGCATACACTTCAACATGTCCAGCAACATGAGTGTCAAAGACATGAGCTATGTCAAAACAAGGGAAAGCTTTAGCACAAGGTTTGACTTGAGCTTCAAACCTCAGGCTCAGCCTCTTCTGTGCAAATTATCTGTGGAGCATGTAAGCCTGGGATAGTTTGCGATTTCAGCTGCAAGCTGGTCAAAAATCTTTGGATTTTGGCAGTAGATTTTTGTTGTTAAATTTAGCTGACCCTGACCATTCAAATTTTCAAATGTATGAATGCGCACAGAAAAAAGCCAGGTAAGAAAGGATTGTACAAATCCCTTTGAATCAAAATTGATCTTCAGCTATTGTCATGAAAGATCTGTTTTGAAAATAAGAGATCATTGATTTGGTCAGGCTAGTAAAAGAGATGAGGACGTTTATGGATGAGAATTTTTTTAGTGAAGAACACTGAACTTATAGGCCTAGAAGCTGCTTGTACTAAGAAGTATCTTCAGGTCAAATCCAGATCCCAAATAAAAACTGTGATGGAGAGCTCACATGAAAGAATATATGTGAATAGCACATGAACACAAATAATAGGAATGATGGATTAAACTGGGTAATAAAACCTTTCTAGGGAGAGAGAGAGAAAGTACAAATCAGCAATAAACTAAAAATATTACAGAAACTTATTCTGCAATTTCTTAAAACTTAAAATGATTCTTTAGTCATGTCATTTGGTAGGCTGACTAGTCAGAAGTGCGTTAAGATGTTACCATTCAAGGAATCAGGTAATGGGATTTTGCTTTAGCCTTAACTTCTAAGCAGAGAATAGCACTGTGTAGCACTGACAGTGCTAAGATTATACTGGAATGAATGAAATATCAGAGGCGGTACTAATTGAGAAGAAAACATTTTACACGTGACTCCACTGGACAGTTGACGTAACACTGTGGGGCGATCCCTATGAGAGCACTATACTGGAAAACAAGGGCATTGTTATCTCTAACACTACTCAGAAGACATGAAGACAAATGTGATACACATATATTTGAGAGAAGGTGCTATCTGAATATATTACCAAAGTATTGTCTTTCAGAGAACAAATATGGAAGACTCCTTTATGTTTTTTCTTGTTAGGTGTGATGATATAATGCCAAGGATAACCTCCAATTTGAAATGCATTCTCCAGAGAAGATGCTTCAAATAGCAAAGGTGGGATATCTGCAAATATTTGGTAATGTTAACACCATTAGTAGTAGAACAATCATAATTTCATTGATCCTTACAATTCTACACGCCTATAAAGCGATTAATTCTTCAGAACTTTTGAAGACTCTTGGAAATACATTGGCTGTGGCCTTTTTTCTAGAACCAGCTATGCTACCTCAACCTAGCACCCAGGCATACATCTGCAGTTCAGCATGAAGGTATGAGAAGGCAGTAATCTTCCATAATACAAAAAAATAGTGTGGACCACAAAGGGTGCAATCTGTAATTCAGTTCGTAAGATCAATATAAATCTAGGAATTTTTGTAATTAATGGCAAAAGGTATCTAGTTTTCCCTTCAGATCAGTTGGGATAAATTATATAAACATAATACGCTGCTCTTACAAGTCTTCTGTGTACTGAGAGGAGCATCTTTGAACAAAGTGGACCACATGGAGCTTTACAACTTCTACCAACTAGCTAAATAACAGCAATTTCTGCAGCAGCTAAGACTAAATCAATTTTAGACTGAAGATCATCTTGTTCTAACACTACAGAGAAGTGATAGGGGAAAAAAAAAATTGGTAAAATGTGGAGAAAACCTGCAGTTACAACAGGCATTCAAACAGGCAGAATATAAAAACCCAAGCTGAATTGCTGTGAGAAAAACAAGGATTTTATCCGGACTTTTGTGTCCCAAGGTCCCACCCAAAATTTGACTTGTTCTTGTCCTGCTTAATCTAGATAATTATCCAGATCTTAGCCACTGGTGCTAGCCAATGTCACATGACATCAGAAATTACGTTTCCAGAGTGCTCTCTTTTTCCTTCATTCATGTTAACAACAATTTAGCCATTTAAATTGAAAGAAATTAGTTCACGGAAACTGATTTCATGGAATTAGTTTCATGAACTAAGTTCATGAAACAAATTAGTTCATGCCCATGGAAAGTGGCTGTCTTCCAGTCGTCTTTGGGACTAACACATGGGAAATGGGAGATTCTGTGCAAGATATACAAAGTAGAGGTTATAAGAAACTGAGGCATCTGCTGCAAATGTATAGAATTCTGAAGAAGCAAGCATACGCAGAACTACTGATATTAAAATCTGTTGGAAAATGAAAACTGAGTAAAGAAAATTTGTTAACATTTTATCTTATTGACTTTTTAAATAAAGCATATAGAGTAAGGCCCCTCAAAAATTCTGGCAGGTAGGCTAAATGATAGAGTTAAATGCATTTCAATAATAAATCAGTCCTAATCAGTGCAGGCTGCTGTTAAATATGCTTTTCTTTTCATGTTCATTTGGCAAAGATTTGCAGAATCATAGCCACATGAACCACTGTGATAGCATGACTTCGCTGCTTTAATTCCCTTTTTCCTGCTATGTGTTACTTACTGTTGCTCAACACTCCCTGTTCTAATTACTTGTAAGTCCTTTCTCTAGCATTGCCAGTTTCCAACCTCCAGTTGGGCTTCTTTGTCCACTTCCTTAAAAACTGTCCAGCCTCATCTAAACATAAAGCCATAAAGCTGTTCCTGGCAGCATTAACAAGTATTTGTGCTAAACATAAAAAAAAGAGAAGACCTCAGCAAAGCATCTTCCTTTTTGGTTTTATGACATCCTCAAATCAAAGCTCAAACTCTGAAACTGTTAAAATCTCACTCACTGAAACATCACATTACACTGCACAGTCAGTCAGCCATCGCATTCTTAAAAGAAAACAGCTCAAAAACCACAGGAATGTAACTATCTGCAAAGAGCAGCCATGGCAAATGTCTGTCATGATTCAAAATTTCCTGACTACAAATTCTTGAATATGATTCAAGATCAGAAATGTTTTCTCCAGTACATTGGTTTTAGATCTCAAAACTAAAAATACAATGATCTGTTAAGACATGAGAACAAATCTGGTCTAGGTTTCCTATTAAAGCTCCCACAGCATGTTTTCCACAGGGCCCCTAACATTAAATTGTGGTTTTGCAGGCTGAAACAGAGAGGAAAATGAGGAGAAATTTCCCTTTCCAGAACCTAACACAAATTATAGCAGCCTATTACTTTGCTTTGATAAAACACTGCATTATAACTGCAAGACCTCTTTATGTATATCTCCTCAGGTTTACATTAATCTGATCTGGTTTGACTGTTATTATCTGATGTTGTTTGCAGACAGAAAGATCAAAAGAGTGTTTTAAGTGGACAGTCCCCCATATAAACCATTTAATACAGAAACATTCAAAGTTAAAGAAACAAAAGCACAGCTTGATACTGCTGAAACCTACATTTTGTTTTATTTTTTTTTTTTTTTGGAAGTGCCTCAAGTGTGAGCTTGTGAAAATGGATTTTTAAAGTTGAAAGAAAAAATAAAAGTTTCAAAGAAAGTCTCAGTCTTTAGTCATTAAGATTCTTAGCATCAAATTTTAATCTCAACTGCACCAACAGAAATGATTGCTTGGTTTCAGAGAAATTAAAGTCATTACATAAATCAGAACATTTGAAAGTTACTGATTTGAGGCATAAGAATTGTTTTCAATACTTAATTTGTTCTCTCTTCAGGAATTAATTTTATTGAAAATGGCACATTTCTGACAACTCAGAACTATCAAGATGCAATTAAGACAAATCATATTCAGGCTCCTTGAAATCCCTCTGCTAATCAGATTAAATGTTCTTACATGCTCTGCTTACATACCATATACTGTTTTTGAGTGCTACTAACACCCGTCCTAGCATTTCCTCTTGTCCTTAGTCCTGAGACACAACTGTTCTTGGGAGAGATTTCCACTTCAAGCACTGCTTATGAAGTTTATCAAACAGCTTAGTTGCTGTGCTAGTTTTCTAGTTAAATCCTATGTAATTACGTCTTGTAATTAGAAGTCAAGCAAAAACCATTTTTAATAACACATAAACCCAGAAATATATCTACAGATACACTCATAATGAGTACAGTAATTGTAATGTTTTTTCTAGGTGTGAAGTAAGTAATTAATCCATAAAGGCCACCAGACAAGATAACACAAAGATAATAAATACCTGTTATTTTAACATTACACGGAAGACCAAATGGATACTTTCCTACAACTCCCACTTGACCATTCCAGTTAAATTCATGTCCCAGATCAAATGGCTGTTCCATGAACTAAAAAAACAAAAATCAGAATATTTTAGCTTTATTAAGGTTTATTTACTTGCCATTTAGTGTTACTACTCTGTTACTACTGCATTCTTGATCTTGTTAAATACTGCTTTATGTCTTATTTTTGAATTAACATTAAATTTTTGGTTGGAAGAAAATAAACTCGGAAGTCTCACTGTAGTTCTGTTTCAGATCAAACAACCTTCTATGCCCATCAGTTTCTAGCCTTAACACTCACCTGTAACTATAGACTAGGTGTGTAAAGAGCAGCACACCCTGGTCTAGCATTTACATAACTCCTCCCTGTTCCTGTATGAACCTGTATCTCTTACGTTTAGCCACTTGTAACTGGTGTGGATAGAATTTTCTGATATTGTACTCTTTTGAATCTTCCGACTGTAATAGACCCAGCCAAGAACTCTAACCTTTTGACACGTTCCCCATGTACCCGCGTGGTGTTACATGAATATTTATTTGTTGACCAAAAATAACATGACTGTATGAAAAATTTCATATTTTGTTACCTGTTCCAAGATGGCCTGGAAGTTATAGAGCCTGACCAGACCCATGCTATGCATTACGATCAGTATTCCATTAGAAACAGCAACATCTGTCACACTATTACCAAATATCTGGACAAAAAAAAAGGAAGAGAAAAAGATTCTATTATGGAAGAAATAACTGAGAGACAATGCAAAATACAATACAAAATTTTGCAATCAATTTCATTTTTATTCTGACCAAACCCTATGAGCAGTGTTTTAGCTCATGAAGTTTTCTGTAACTCAGATGCTCTGCTGAGTTTCTGCAATAGTTTGCACTGTAGTAACACCTGGAGTAAGACTAGCCATATTCTGCAAGCAGATTCATTCTCTAATCAATTCTAGTATATCTTCATATCACGTTACCCAGTTATTATCATATATGAATAGACTATATTACGCAGCATCCCACAGGAATGTTAGCAAAGCAAACTCAATCTAAAAGTACTGATTTCGGATCTTTCATTCTTTCTTCATCACCTGGGGAAAATACTAGTCAATCACGGCTCTATGACTGTGTACAGCTGTACTAAAACTACAGTATCCAGCTGTCACAGAGCACAGAATCCTCTCTGAATCCAAATTACACGTATACATGACAAGCTGACATACTCCTTTTAATAATTATGCAGTATTCATTTGTGTCACTGCTTAACACATCTCCACTGAGAGAAATTCAACAAACTAATTCTGAATATTTAATGAATAACAACATGTGAAGTTCAGTTTGGGGTTTTTTTGGGTTTTTGTTTAATAGAGATGCTTGGAAATGTAGTTTTCATTTCTTTACTCTGAATCTCTATGTCAAAAACTCTTAGAACAGAGTTAAAACAACTAAAAAAACCTGAAACAAACAAAACAAAACTCTAAAACCAAAACACCAAAAAACCCCCACTCAAGAGCTGTAATACTTCTAAGTCCTAACACTATCAATTGTCTCGTGTCTTAGGTCCCAGTGTCTTCCAGAAACAAACTCTTAATAAACTTGCAACTCTAAACTTGGCACCTTACCTAGTCTGAACTCAGAATTTATTGTGGTGTACCATCTCAGTAAAGCTGATGCATTAGGTGCATTCTGCAGTCTCGAACAGTAACCCTCATCCTAACTAACATTCCACCGATCTGTATCAGGCTTGGCATTGTATTCACTGGTTGCTTCCTCTGCTGGGTGTATTCTCAAATCGCAAACTCTATCCTGATATTATTCCTAGCTGTAACAATTACTCTGATAAGTACTCAGTACAGGACCAACTGAGGAAGTAGACGTGTAGATGTTTCACTTGTTATGCCCATGATGAATCTGGCATGCCATTCCTAACCAGACTGAGAATACCTTTGATACTGGTAAGATTTTTTCTGCTCCTAAATACTAACTTTGAACAGAACAATAGAGTGTCCCTAAACTTCCATGGGCCCAAATGAAAAATGTTTAACCCACGCCTTCACTTGCCAGCCTAGTCTCAATTACAGCATCAACCCAACCCAGTACCAGCCAAAAACCCAGTAATAGCTCTAGACCCCAAATGAGACTTGGGTCACAGAGCTTTGATGACAGTTGCCATGTTTGCACTATTCCATTTGTAAGCTATATCCAGAGCTCTTGACAGAACGGTAAAACTTGCCATCTGGCTTGAGATTTCCTAATATATCCACCCTTACTTACAGGTCACAAATCAACCTCAAAAAGGTTGTTCATTCTTGACTGATAAAACAAGACACATATTCACATTTTGTCATTCAGCATCAATGATAACACAAGTCTGAAACATTTATAACTGCACAGTGAATTCAGACTATTACTAGCAGTGGGTCAGAGGCACATCTCTCTTTCTTTAAAGAGGTGAAGTCTGTAGATTTTAGGATTCCCTAATTCTTATGACTGCTGTAAGTAAAGGGTAAGTCTTTCTATGTATAAAAGGAATAACCTGATAGAATGCATTTGCATTTTCTCTTCTGGTCACTCAAGAATTTTCCCCTCAATGCCCCTATCAGACACAAAACCAACATACTGCTAATTAATGTTTCATGGCACTATGCTTTTATAAGTTGTTAACTATGACTTCTGAAATTCTGGGGCAATTGCATAAACTATGCCTCTCAAATGACTACAGTACAGTTCACGATTATATCCTATTGCATATTATACATTATATCATAATAGAGGAATTAACTTACCTTTTTGTTTATTTCTAGCATTCCAATGAAGGAAAGAGGCAAAACTTGGAATACAGCAAGATAGAACAATACAGACTGCTGGATACCTGCCTGGGAAAAGACAGCAATATGAATATAATTATCATACTTCAGGTATTTATTAATGGTAGGACACCTTCATCTTTTACCATAAAACAAAGCATAATGTCTTCATCTCTGTCCTTCCAGATGTTTTTTGATCAATTTTGCAAAAATTTAAGAATGACAGAGTTTTTCAACAAACTTACCTGCCGTGCTGCTGCAGGGAGCTTATTCTGAGCTGACTTTACAACCATTAGCTCCTGAGGAATATCCCAGCTCAGATACCTGTTAGTGACAATAAAGGCCTCTCTTAATAATTTTAAAATCATTTAATAATAAGTACATTATTTCACATAAAATATAATCTACTGTAACTAGGCAAACCCCTGTGTCCAGGCAAACTGGGCAGGGTGCCTGAGAAGTTTGATGTTTGCAACAATGCAAAATGCATGGAACTAGGAATGGATTATTTCATACAGAATGGTGAAAAAAAAAATCTGATACTATGAACATTCACTCTTAATTTTTCTCCTTCTGTTCATCAATCACTGCTTTCTTATCCTTCATTCTAAAGGAAATCCTTCCTTCTGAGAACTGAAAAAAAGATGCAGTTTAACATAAGCAGTAACTGCTTGGCTTTTAAAGAAGAAAATGGCTACCCTATGGAGAAGGATGCCTACAAGTTAAAAATGGCTTAAATTTTAAATGTGTGTTTCTTATGTTTTATGAAGTTCTTTTTAACAGCTCTTAAAGATCCTCCCCTGGTATGTTGCTATTCCAATATTAAACACTGTAAAATTGGAAGAGAAGCCAAGAGTAGCTTAGATTGTGTGGCTTTTGTGAAAACTAAATTTGAGAGCAGAATACTTAAGCTGCTGAAATTCCTCTATAGAAAACAGCATGCAGAACAGTACTCCAGGTAGTGTGCTAGACCAACAAACCTGAAGTCAGCCATAGGATGGTCCTAAACGAAATATGATTCTCTTTCTTCAGTACAGTACTAATCATTGTCAATTATATAAAGCCTAGTCAATGTTTAATACCTGAACTTGCAACAGGAACCCGTTAGGTATATTCTTTCCAGTACTTCTCCACTATCGGCAGAGAGACGTAGAAGCCAATTCTGTACTGTCAAGACTATCAGGGAAGATTTATAGTCTGACAGATTTGGTAGCATTTCCCCCTACATAACAAAAGGTTACCAGAAAAAAGTTTGTACCAGGAAGATACATAACATTTTGACATAGTATGAATAAAACAAAAATTAATACACATTCCTCAAAAACTAAAAGCAGAAAGCTGCCTGTTAATCACATCAGGATCTCTAAGCTCATGTCTGTGCCAAATAATTACGTGGCTATCACATAATCCATTGTCATACTTTTTGCAAGGCAGTCACCTTTTCTGGAAAAGGCACCCTTTAAAATGCCCTTGCCTTGCAAAAATGACATGTAAATGCTCACTGATTTAATTGCTACCAGTCTTCAAGAGACAATTCTTCAAGTATTAAAGCATAAGACTCAACTGTAACTGCTAAGAATGGTATTCTTCACAGTGCTTTTTTTCAGGCACCTCAAGGATGGGAATAATATTCATAAGCTCTGTGAACACTGAATAAGAGAAAACTTCCTCAAGAAGGAGAGAAATTATATAACGTGTCAGCTAGAAACAGCAGAACAGCTTTTGGGCAGAGTTGCTTCAATGGGTCTCCAGTATATCTGCTGGGTTTTCTATGTCAACAGAGCTGGTAAAAACTAAAACTACCTTTAGCTTGGAATACAAACTGCACTTGGTAATTAAAAAATAAAGAAAAGTCTAAGCAGGAATTATGTTGTAAAGGAGTTAGTTGCATAAGCATAAAAGCAGTCTTCAAAATCTTCCATGAAAGCTCTCAAAAAAGCATTTGAATGCACTACAGAGAAATTCAGAAAATTACACCTCTAAACATTCAGCCAAAATAAATAAGTGCACTTTGCAAACCTTAAAGGACCTAGCTGCATAGAAGCAATGAGAGGGTATTTTGCAGGGAAAGAACACTCTATTCTAAGTATGTTTGACTGAAAGATGTTAACTTGGGGTTTTTTTGCACAACCATGCTCTAGTAAAAAGTATTCTTACCAGTGGGCATTCCAATAATAAAGCATCTTCTATTTTTTCTGACTTAGAACACTTTGGCTTTTGATAAAGTACTCTTGGCTCTTGTGCAATGCTGGAGGAAAATGATTGCTAATCATTAGTCTACTTTACAAACGACTTTCTATAAACAAGTCATTTTGCAGTTTCATAAATCCTGTCTTCTCTTTAGGCAGGTCAGAAGTCTAAACATCTTACTTTTACTTTGTAAATATAATATGAAATTGCTCTCAAAATAAGGCCTAATAAACTATAATTAGTATAACATAATATTTAAAAGCTAACCTTCGCTATATTTTGTGGTTTGTAGGTTGTCTTGTTTGTTTGCTTTTAAATAACAAACAGTAACATTTTTACTTTAGTGATACACATTAAAAAGAAAGCATATTCTAGGAACTAACAGTCCTCCTGGAACATTCCCCTCAAGCTCTTCCAGTGTTGCCTTTCATAATACAAAGGCATCACGCACAGATACTGTTTTAAGAAGCCCTACTACTAGAATAGAAGCTTCATACTGTGCAGCTTTCCCCTCAGGGAGAGGATGAGACAAAGATAAACCTGAAAGATGTTAGACAGGGTAAGTCAGTAGTGGAAAGCATTCCAATAATGTAGGAATAAAACATGGCTAAGTAGATCTGGATCTCTGCTGTAAGTGATAGATTTAATTAACTTTCAGTGGTTTACAGTGACAGAGTAATTTGTCTTTTATGTATTATATGACACTGTCTTAAAACTGTTCTGATCACAACTTACTCAGCACTGCAGTTCTCCAATTCCATGCTACTTCCCTCACAAGAGGGATGGGCAAGGACAATGACTGGTGTATGCAGGACTCCCTCCTCTACCCTGCCCTATGGTGCTGCCTCCTAAGCTGTGTCTCTGCAGCTGACCATGGAACTGGAGGGTACATCAGATCAGCGAACTGATCTGCAAAAACAAAAAGCAGCAACTACTGCACACACCATACTTCTACATGAACAATAATTTAAATTTTTAATCCAGAATTCATAGACATAGTACCAAGCTGATTACATAGGCTGATTTTGTGATACATTCTTTAGCACACTTCTAGTTTGCAGATCACAAAGAACTATTACTAATTTGGCTTTTTAGTGCAAAGTTATAAAATGGTGATAAACTTCCACCCTTATTAAAGTGCTCTGAAAGCTGAAATTATACAGCATCAGGAAGGTCAGACTTTCTTTCACAGAAGGTGTCACATTAAGTTACAGGCATCTGAGTATAATTTAGCAAAGATTTTGCCCCTGGTTAGGCTTTTTTTGTTCATAAATTCCACTCAATTCACAGGTGCTATTTGGATGAGTAAAGTTGGCAAAATGTCTAAAACAGAATCACAGTGTTAAAACTGTAACCCGGGGTAACTTTTAATAGTAAATTTATTACCTGCTAATGCAGCACTGGTAATTATCTAAGTAAATTCTTCCTCTTTCATATGCAATAGGAGACGCAGAATGAGTTGTCCAAACATTCTTGAATTTAGTACTTTCCTGAAACAGACAGTGGTTAGAACAGTGATGAATTTTGTTACAAACCTTGCTTTCAGAAAATATTTTATTTGGCTCCTGCAGCTTAATAACTTACTTTAATTGAACCTTTACTGTTGAGTACATAAAGGAAAATCTGATTTGTATTTTCAAAACAAATTAGAAGACCTTTATAGGGAAATTTAGTCTTTTTAAAGAAATAAAAATCTTTTCTTATTAGCTATTACGGACAGCATGGGTAATGGATATTTTCTTATTACTTTGCCTGCATTAAAATTAAAATTGGCAACTAAATTTTAATGGCAACTTTTAAAATGAAGGACAAAACTCAGAATGTAAATAAGCACATGACTCTTTTATATGTAATTAATTGAATTTATTTAACCTTTGACTCTATTCTGCTTTTGGTGTTTTGTGTGAAAGACAGAAAAATGTGATTACAGTTATTTGCACAAAGTGCCTGAAACTGCTCACATAAACTTTCTTGCGTTCATTAAAGACAGCAGAAGCTCTATACTATTAACAACAGTCCCAGTCTTACAAAAAGAATTAAACCAAAATACACAAGTATTCGTGTAAGTCAGACATACCGATTTTTATTTCAATAACCTTTGCATGCCCACTGATCTAGGTGCATAAATGGACACTTCAGCTGAATTCCAATACATCTATTTTCAACACAACACAATTGCCAATTCACTTCCACATGTTAACTTTCAATGCATTTCTACCAGCTATTGCATGGGAATGATTTGAAATTGTTTTGATTAAAAACTCGAGTTCACTTTAGTCTGTGACTGCTTTAATTTTGTCCCTGTAACACAGATTTCACTGACACATTAGGGGAGTGTTTATCTGATGACCTCTACTGATTATCTTATTTTGTCGTGAAAACTCCATTCAGAGTTAACACTGATGCTCCCCCAAACACTATGCATATGGGTATTAAATAATAAGCCATTTTGGTGGATAAAACAAGTGATGGGAAACGCTACTTCTAATGTGATTATCAGATTTATAGGTGCCTCTGTAGTTTTTCCACAACATAGTCCTATCTACAGTTCTAGGTCTGAGCCTCATGAAAGAAGTTTAAGTATTTATAACACCCTTCAGCAAAACCGCACCGTTTTTTTCCCCAAACGCGTTATTCAGCGGACCAGGGACTGCTCAAACACCTGACCGACGCTCAGCCCAACCCGGCTGGCAGCCGGCACACGCAGGGGTGCAGCCAGCGTCGGAAAGCATTGCCATTACCTGACATACTATCTGTCTGAGGAGGCCCAGGTTCGTTCTGTGGGCGACGCCAGCATCTCTAGCGTAAAACCCAAGGGTCCTGCGGGTAAGGAGGCGGCAGACGTTGTGAGCCCCGGACGCCCAGGGGGCGGCCCTGCTCCTCCTCCCGTCGGCAACGGCTGCCTGCGGACACATTCCCAGGCCTCGGAGCAGGCTCGCCGTAAGCTCCTATTTGTAGCTCGCTCTTGGCGGGGCGAACAGCCGTGCAGGGCCCAAGCCCCGCCGCCGCGAGGTGAAGCGAAGCGGGAAGAGGCCCCTCACTCTTCGGCTCCCGACAGACGCAAACCGAGGCCTTCCGACGGGATCCCACAGCGGCCGCGCCGTCTCGGAACAGGGTCAGGTGTGCACAGTGGCTTCCCTACCACCACCACCACAGGGCCGAGTCATGGCGAGCGCCTCGCGACGGCGGCAGTCCCACACCGCTACCGTCCCCCCGCGGCCCGCCGGGGATTGTAGTTTCCGCGGGTGCACAGACTGCATCTCCCACCATGCCCCGCAGCAGCCCGCCGGCTCCCTCAAGCGCTGTAGCCGTCGGTAGGGGTGGGTCGGGTCGGTGTTGCGGCTGCGTGGCTGCCCGCAATTAGCGGGCGGGGGCAGCGGAACTCCCGCGGTAGAGGGGGGCGCGGCGCAGGAGGAGGGAAGGTACGCGGAGGTCGGTGGGAGCCGCCGGTAGCAGTCGCCCACCGGTACCCGCGGAGGCGCCCGCTCACCGGGGGCTGTGTCCCGGTCCGAGCTGTGCTTTGAGGGGCTGAGCTAAACGCTGTGCGTGTCGGCGTGTGTGAATGGAAGCTTTTTGCCGATCATTTGTTTTCAATCAAGGCAGGAAGTTTCGTTAGCGATAGTTCAGTTGAAGTGGGAACTGTATCTCCTTCCTGCTGCAGAGTAACGATCTCTCGCGCCTCGGAGCTGGGTGGTGCGACCGGGCGCTGCAGCCCAAGGGGCTGGCGGGGAGCGAGGGGTCTTGCGGCGCTCTCCGTCAAACCGCAGCAGTGCGCATGTGGTATCGCCCGCAACTGTCTGTGGCCGCCGCGGTGTTGGATGGATGTACCCGGGCCTGGGGGGCTTGTGTGTGTCTGTGTGAAGGGATTTGTTTAAAACTCCAGACATCAGCAACTTCTTGAAATATCTGACACTTCATTTTTATATTTTTAGAGCGATGTCCCAAAAATTGTCACGATCATTAACAGCTGGTTGCCAGCGGAGCAACTGAAGTCTGTGGAAAAACTAGTTTCTCTTCCTTCCCAGAGGCCAGGCACCCAAGTGGGGTAATGTGAAAGTTGCTGGTCTGTTATATTTCCATGCCTGTCCTTCAGGATTTCTGAGTGAAACTTTTAATCTTTGCTGATACTGTGACAAAAGACAGATCCATGTGATTTCCTGGTGCTTTGCAGATAACTGGATGAAGCGAGCTAAACACATAAAACAGTGGTTGCAATCCCACCTCCACAGAGGAGGATCTACGACATTGCCGGTGACATCAGAGCTGACAGGGCAGGTTTCGTATAAGCGAAGTCCATGTGGATATCTAGAGCCTGGCAGGGGTGTACATGAGCCAGGTTCTTCAATGCAAATCATAGACAGCAGTAAAATTCATGTTGCTCTGTCTTTGCACTCAGCATCTTTAATAACATAAAAATGTGTTGAAACAAATCATCTTTTGTTAGGTAAAACATATTTACATGATATGAATAGTTACATATTCAGTGTTTTGTAGAAAATAAGGTTGCAAAATAGTGTAAGATAAGGTTGAAAAAGAGTGTAAGTAACTGAAAGATCTATGTGGAGACCTAGATGTACGTTCACTGTGCATATATGTACGTGTATACATGAAATCACCCCAGCTCTTTCCGTTCGCCTTTTTTCCCATGTAAGCACCCGCCAGCAGAGGGTGCACAGGTTAACTGGGAAGCCTTATTTCTGAGCTGTGATTGTCACTGCGTGGCTTCCTCCTGGAGTTTAAAACTTGAGAGTAGATTGATTTAGTAAATTAGCTTCTTGTTGTATCGTGCTGTATAAAACAACATGGGAATTACCTCATGGAAAAAGGGGGAAAATGAAGGGAAAAGGTAAAGGATTGCACAGAATACTTACATATTTAAATTCCATTACGTACAAACGTTCATTAATATATGGGAATACAACTTGTCTGTAAAATTAAACAAGTGTACAGGCATTTACGGGATTGTAGCCTAAAGAATCATTTGTGAATTTGTCTCTTTATATTGCGGAGTATTTAAGAAAGTTCACAGAGTGACTGATACCTTCTTAATTTCTATTATTCCAATTATTTTAGTCAATATTTATAATTACACTGTTTCAGTGCCTTTAATAAGTGTTAGGAAACAGGGAACAGTAGAACAATTAACACTGAAAATATTATAAGTAGATTAATTACAAAAGTAGAAGTTCCATTCAAAGAATGATTCTAGGATATCAAAATATAGTTTTGCCTTCAGTTGGAATAAAATTATTCTTCACAAATTGAAGTATTTTTAATTATGTTAAAACACTTCCTTCAAAAGGCAAACTAGTCCTTGATAGCGAAGTCAGAACATTTCTTATAAATTGGAACGATGCAGTTTCAACAACACACTTGTCCAACAGGAGTATCACGATGGAGAATAGTGGCCAAGAAGCAATTCTCAATGAATACAAAATTAGGAAATTACGTATATTTTTTTTAAGCTCTCAAAGCTTTTAGCTCTCTGCTTGTTCCTAATAGCTCTTTGTCTGCTTTCTTACCTTCAGAGTGAAGTACCTACATACATTATTTTTGCCCAAATATGTACCTTCAAATTCTGTTGCTGATCTTCTGCATATATAGTGATTTAAGTAAATGTTTTCAGTATATGAGCAGTTTTATGTCCTTCTCTCCCTCCCCCTAATATTGTATGAACTATTTGCTCTTTGTTCTGCTCTCTTTTAACAGGTTACCTGGCAGGTAGTGTAAGAACAGGCTGCTCTTGCTCAACGTTTGTGTAGGTGTGGTTAAAATCGGTTGGTTGGTTTGTTTTTATCTGCTATTGCCTTTTAAGCAATGTTACCTGTGTTGTGTCTACAGGAGTCAGAATAAATCAAAATAATTTTGTTTTATTTTTCTTTTCCTCTCCTCTCCGGAGTCAGTGCTCTGCAGTAGTTTTACTGAAGTTGCTGTTCCCCACAGGGAGGTCTGCGTCATTCCTGGTGATGATATATGAGAAGGAAAAACAATTGAGAGTTTGGATCTGCTGAGTTTGGAAAGTTGTGAAATACACTTTAAAAAAATACACACATTTGAAACAACATGATACGATTGAAAGACGAGTCATGAAACCCCAAGAGGGCATGTTTAGTCACTTGGCAGAAAAGAATAGCATTAAGCATTCACTTAGTGAATGAGTCTCATTTCCAGTGAAGTGTGTGTCCCATTCCCCCCCTCCCCTCCCCC
>NDXB01011265.1:195748-205842 GCA_002631895.1 Agapornis roseicollis
TTTTTTTTTTTTTTTCTCCTTTATAACAGAAACCCTACAAGTAGGCTTAGTGATTGGAGGTGGAAGAAGTTGTTAGCTTTGTAGTCGGGTGTCAGTCAAATGTCAGAATGTTTTTGTCCAGTAAGTTCATTCAGTTGAGTTCCTGGTAAAAAATTACCTTCTGCAGGTCCACCTTAAAAAAGCTGTTGTAAAAGGGTGTTGTACTAGATTGTCTGGGGATAGGAGGAGTTTTAAGGCTCATCTCTTAAAGCTGCTCAACTCAACCAAGACCCTTATCCATGTTTGTAACCATGACAAAATTCTAATGACTGAAAGGTCCATGGGGAAAAAAAGTTTTCCATGTTGCTTCCATGTTACCAAGTGTGCTGTTTCTTTAAAGATTTTTTTTTTCTCTGAAGATACTGTGCTGCCACAAAATACAAGCATTTTTAATATAATGCAGTTTCATTATAACATCCTTAAAGATAAAGGCTGAATTGCTTAAGTCAACAATCAAACTTAGAGCCTTTCTGACTGTGGTTCTGAACAAGAAGATAACTCCTGATTCTTTCAGATAACACTTCTTGCTGTCATGGTCCAGGATGTGATCATCATATGTGACAGAGTGTTTGGCTGTTTCATTAACCAATTCATTTAGAGAAACAATCAAACACAGACTGGCTTCTGAAAGTTTGGTTTCTGAGATTTAGGTTTCCAAGTCATTTAGATATTTTTTTGACTTTTAGTAGCCAGATTAGTGTGATGATCTATGTGTCACACTTGCAGGGATATACAGCATGTCTCCAAAGGGTTCCTTCACATTTAACACTGGAAGCAACAGTAAACTTAACTCCCCCACCTACCCTTTGCATTTCCTTGATGTTTCAGAATTTATCAGTTAAAATAGTGCAATTATCACTCAAAGGATTACATTCTCATAAAAAGAGTTGCATCTCTGGATTTTACTGATGCAGGATCATCTTAGTCATCTGACTATAGTTCCCATCTGTGCATCTTTTCATGTTCTTACTGAGATATTTAGAAAGCCAAGAAAAATTATGTGACTAGCCTAGCAGCTGAATCATTGTGTTTTATGTTGAATATCAATGCTGGCACAGGAAATGCAAGATACTAACTCAGATCTTTTTGAATGATTGAAGGAGGAAGAGGATTTGTAAACAGTTTGCAATGTAATCATGGAATCTTTATCCAGACACTTCTATAATTTAATAATAATAATTTTAGATCAGATTGTGGCTTGGGGTTTGGGGAGATTTTCTATTTGGTTTTGTTTTCAAGAACATTGCCTTTATGTAAATAACACATTTTGCAGAAATTGTCATGATGTCTTAATTTTCGTGTCTCAATTATTATTTCATAATATCCCATGTATGTTAACAATTATGCATGATGTTATGAAAAATGCATACATATTTTCAAAGACAAAGCACAAACAGTTTGTAGTAATTAAAGTATCAACTGTTGCTGAGCCACATTCAAAAAAAAAAAAAACCAAACCCATAATGAACTCGTTAACATTAGAAGATGTTTTAATGTTTTAATAGGACTGAATGTTACATTTTTACTGTAGGCTGATGCTCCATATCCTGGTAATATTACAGCCACGGCAGCCCAAATTTATCAGTGTTTTTATTTGGCTGTGACAGCCAAAAGCAAACCCCATTTTGTTTAAACTTTGACAAATAAAAATAAATTTTAATCTTTTTCCTCCCCCCCCCCTTTTTTTCCTTTCTGTAGGCTTAAACTGAACAAACAATGCCATTTTTAAAGCATGACTCATTCAAAACTACACCTTAAATGAGCAATTGTTCATGTCATCGAAGTGGTTCCTTTTCCAGGCTCTGTATTGATGTGTACAAATTAATCTTTTTTTATTCACAATACAAGACTTGTGATCAAGTAGTACTGTTTTCCTCAAGATAAAAATCTTCATTTTGTATCCAGTTTGCACAGAATGTTTTCTAATAATGTCTTGTGCCTGTTCTTTTGTAACAACATTTTGTATTTCCAGTGCATGAAATTTGTATGTGTGGTTTATATAGAAGAGGCAGTTGAAAAAAAAATGGAAGGAAAAAAAAGAACAAAGGCACATCAGGGTAAAAATTGTAGGAGGGGTATTTCATTTTACCCATCTAGAAAGCCAACATTAATGAGAACATGCAAAAACTACCCCCAGAAAAGCCTAACAAGACAAAATGCTAGCAGTAGGTACACACACATTTTATCTTTCATTCTTAATACTGTATGAAAAGATTCCCAGTAAAATAAAGCAATATAGGACAAAATTATACATGTAATAGAAAAATCTCAAGTGCATTTTAATTCGCATGAATAGAAGCTTAACATTTAAAGCCATTCATTTCAAAGGGCACATTAAGCAGGGATCAGGAGAACTCATCTCAGAAATTTTGGAAGCCTTTCTGGGGCATAATGTTTACACTTAAAAAATATAATCCTTTTTTACCTGTAAGTGTAAAGCCACAGTCACAATTCTGGAATGAAATCTTCTGAAGACTGTTACCTAGTGAGTGGAGTGAAAAATGTCAGTTTCAATAACAGTATGTACCCTACTGAAACAAGTGGTTTCTTTACTGATCTCTTCTTGCTTGTTGTAAAGGTACAGTGTCAGACTTGGTTTGTTGTTTTACTGTGTATTTCTGGGTTTTTCTCCTTGCCCTGCCTGATAGGTCTTTGAAATTATTTCAGCTGAAATGATATTTCAACTGGTTTCATTCCAGTAGCCTGCTCTGGGATTATTTGGGCTTTCAGTACATTGAAGGGATATTGCTATTTTCTAAAAAGCCTTTAAATTGATATTATAGTAAAAGGTTATTGCTAAAGCTGATATTGGTGCTTGATTATTTGACCAGTTTCTCATGTAAGTGACATAAACAATTAAGTTACAGCAAACCTGTAATTTGAGTTAATTGTATTTTCAGGTCTCTGAACAAAATGAATTTCATTACAAGGCTTTCTGCTTTTTGTCTGAGGAAAAGCAAGATGCAACAGAGGCACCAAAGTAGTAGACGACCAACTGCTCCACTTGGATCACGGATTTTAACTGATCCTTCTAAGGTTTTTGAGCATAACATGTGGTGAGATGTTTTTCCAATGCTGATTTTCATATATTTTTTGTATATTATTTACCATGATGAATAATGGTATGTGGGTGTGTGTATTACAATGGATGGCCAGAAAAGATGCGAAAATGAGAGAATTTGAGATTGTCACAAGTAACCTCACAGTTACAAGTGCTTGATGACTTGTGTAAAAAGCTGCTGAACAAGTAGTTAGCCATGAAATGAAAGGCAAAATAGTGTTATAGATCAGTAACGTATTAGAAGACAGATAGTGTAGAGGTAAGATAGTCCATGTTATTTATAATGGCAGAAATTTACTAGTTAGATAGAATAATGTTGCATACTGGGTTAGTCCTGTATTCTAAAATGGACACATTTTGAAAGGAACACGTAAATCACTTGTATCCTTCTGAAGCTGTACTGCAGATGTTACAGAAAGTTCAGCAGAGATTTCCATACAGTGCACAACTGTCAAAAGAAGTTGGGTCTTAACATAAATAAAGGATGTAATTGCAGAGAAAACATTAACATGTAAATGTTACCAAGAATAGGAATTGCCCTGATGTGCAGCAGTACAGCTCTGTCACTAAAAGATATTCTTGCGATTAACATGGGCTCAGAAAAGAGCGAGAATGCTAGTCAACACAGTGGGAAAACTAATACTGAAAAGGCTAGGATTTTTGACCATGGAATGGAGACAAATACAAAACAGTAAGTGATACAGGAAATTTTAGAAGGATGGAAGAATATCTAAATCTATGTAGAAAGTAGAAGAATATCTACCTAAGATATTTGGAAGACCAGGATTTTTTATTCCTATAGTTCATAACTTAAGAACAAGGAATATTTGATGAAAAGAGAAGTGGGGATTTTAGAAGCTATACAATAAATTATTTTTCTACAGAATTTTAAAATATTTTTTTAAATTATGCCACACACCATTTTTGAGAACAAGGATTTAATTTAGCAAAATTTAGGAAAGACACTGGATATGGCCAATGATAACCAGTCATGGTCTAGTGGAAAGTGCCCCTACTTGTGGCAGGGGGGGTTGGAACTTGGTGATCTTTAAGGTCCCTTCCAACCCAAACCATTTGGTGATTCTGTAAGTTCCTTGGGCAAGGAAGCTGACTGGTTACTGCATTAAAAGAGGGTATCTCGGTGTCATAAATCTATATGCAGTGTAGGTCTTGAGCATCTTCCAGATTTGGTACCTCCTGCTAGGTGGAAAAATCCTTTACTTGTGTGAATACCGATTCAGATGTGGGCTATACAGTCAAGGTGGAAAAAGATTTTAAGGAAAAGGCCACCTTTTTCCTATAACATTGTACCTCGATGAAACTCAGTTTTAATTTTTTAATTTCCTTCCAAATAACTGATCACTGTAGCTTCAGTTTTTATTTTCTAGCATTCAGTAACAGTCTGACACAAAGTTGCCAGGCTCTGATGCAGGTGGTTGGGATGGAATGTGAAGATGGGATTGAAAGGAACAGTGTTGTTCAGAAAGTGGATCTGCAGATGAATCCATGCAGCTCAGAAGGGAAAATGGGTAGAACTGAGTTGGAGTGGAGGTTGCATCGAAGTTGTGAAGGTCTTGATAAATCAAGAACCTAGCTGTGAAGTGGGAGTAGGTCCTTGGATCTGAAACTTGCAGAATTGGCAGGGTTCTCACTAGGGAGATAAGGGGGCTCAGGATGCGTGGTATTTGAGCTAAGTAGATCATGCAGGATGAGCATGACATATTCATCTTCTCTAGCATTGATGTATAAGGATTTATTTCTTTTTGTTTTCCACTCTTTCATACTTCATAAAGTGGCATCCTTCTTTTTGCCTGTGATGGATTGGCAGGGAGCCAAGAGCTGCTACCATTGCTGCTAGGAATACTAAGCAAATTAAATTTGGGAACTAATGCTTTAGATACTTGCTGTGGTGCTTTTGTGTCATTTTGAGAGAGAAATTATGAGTGATGCTAAACACTGGAGCAAGAAATGTCTGCTTCTATTCAGGTTAGTAATTGACATAGTTTTCATGTATTAGTTTTCAGAGATAATTAAACCCTATGTTAGCAAACAAGTTAATGGAAAAGGGCTAAGTCAAATAAGCTGAACTGAAAGTAGCATTGCTTGATCTCATGTCAGGCCTACTCATGTTAACAGTTTCTGGCATGGTTAAAATGGATAGCTTGCTTTACTGCTAGCAGTGTTCATCTTAAAACGCTTCCATATTTAAACACTTATGTACTTAGAATTCTTCTATATCCTGTGTTCCTGCCAGCTTGTGTTGCTGAAGGAGCTGCCTCATTTGAAGCATCCAAACTATGTAAATAGTTTGCATAAGAACTGTGCTATGTCCACTCTTTTGCAGATTTTGACCAAGATGTGTTGCTGCAGTCCTATTGTTCAGGGTCTTCTATATAGCAATTTCTAAGAAAAAGCCAAAGATCTTTCTTCAGCATTATGAATTTCCAAAGGGGACAATAGGGAAAAAATGTTATTGATGAAGATGGAGGACTTCAGGCACCTATAGAGACAAACACACAGTAATGAATTAAAACTTATCAGCTAAAGCTTATACCACAGCAAGTCATCTGTCAGAAGGGCTGACTTTATGTTATTGTAATCCAAATAGTGCTTGGTTTTAGCTTGCTGGAATAGGCAAGGTCAAAAACAGTGATAGCACTGAGAGTATCAAGTCTTTCCAAGGGAACGGCTGCCTGGTAATGCTTGGGTCATTCAGTTTTATTTTACTACGGCATGTCTGTCTGAGCCTTGACACTGCACAGGAACATTTGCTATACGAACAAATACAGGAAGGGGAGAGGCAACCTGATGGGGACAATAATGAGAAATATTTCAGTAGAAATGCGGAAATCAAGTCTGAGGCAAGCAGACAAATACATACCAATTAGTCTCCCACAATTAACAAAAGAGGAACAGTGAGGGTCTAAGAATTAAATTATCTGTATGTCACCAAGCATGGAACAGGAAGATGCTTGTTAGCTTTTAGAGACAATCAACTCTTTTCAAGTTGGCACCTTGTTCCTTTTCCCATAGTAACCAAAGGAATTTTAGTCATAAGCTTTCAGTTAATTGGTTTCAGTAGGATTAGGATCTAATAGATTACGTGAATTGTATTATCTAATTTTATCTGATTTCTGAAGCTGTTCAAATTGGACAACTTATAGGCACAGCTAATTTGCTTTTAAAAGCTGCCAGCAGCACATTTTTGGGCATTGCCTTTGTGGCCTGATCCAAACACAGAATCTGCATGGAAGGCTGTTTAGTCATCAGTGTCAGATCTTGGCTTGGTTCCTCAACCCTTTAATAGATTAATATAACATTTATTTAACCGCTTTACACAAATATAGATAGCAAAGACTCTGGAACCATTGAAGTGCTGCTTGTCTTTTCTTATGAATGTCTCATGCTTCATTTTCTAAATGTTTCCTGTCTCTATTCCCCAAATAAGTAAAATCCTGTTCATCAATTCTACCTTTTCCACTTGAATTAGTGGATTATCCTCTCTGTTTTCAGGAACAGCTGATTGCTTTGCTAAATGACCTTTGTTCCTCATCATAAACACTACCAATGTGAAAAATTTCTTCCATCAGGGTGTTTGTTGATAGGCCTATTATTATATCCAGCTAAACACTATTCTAATGGGACACATTCAAAATACATTCCTGTAAGTGTACTAAATTGGCAAGATATGTGTTAAATCTTCTTAATGGCTTTAAGATGAAAGAGGATAGATTTAGATTAGATATTAGGAAAAAGTTCTTCACTGTCACAGAGGTGAGGCACTGGCACAGGGGGCCCAGAGAAGCTGTGGCTGCCCCATCCCTGGCAGTGTTCAAGGCCAGGTTGGATGGAGTTTTGAGTAACATGGTCTGGTGGAAGGTGTGCCTGCCCATGGTGGGGGGGTTAGAACTGGATGTTCAGATGATCTTTAAGGTCTCTTCCAACCCAGACCATTATAAGATTATTAAGGAAAAAAAAAAAAAGCATACTACTTCAGGTTCTTTGCAGTTAGCAGATTTTTCTTTATCCCTTCAGTTTTACCTAACTAGTAATTCATTTTTATCTATCATGCACTGAAACTTGGGGGGGGGGAAGGGAAAGGGGGCGTTTCTGTTAGTCTCCTTGTGGGCATTTACTTGCATTCAAAAAAGAGTGTATTAAAGACTTTATAGTTCACTTGTCATTGTTTTAGTTGGGAAAAAAATATTATGGCAAATCCTATTTAACGGCTGGTTCTTCAACTGCCTTTTGCAGGGATCACATGCAGTGGTCACAAGAAGAAGAGGAGAATGCCAAGGAAAAAGCGGCAGAGAACTCACTTGTGAAAGTCCAGTGGGAAGAGCAAGGTAACAAATTCCTAATAGCTTAAAAATTCCTTTAAAAATGCTATTTATTAAACCAATGAAAGATCCTTTCAAATCCAGGAACTCTTTTTATTTGTACATTTTCATATCAAAATTTGTTCATTGTGGGCTTTTTTCTTTTCTTCCCCACCCTCTTTTGTTTTGGTTTGGTTCTTTTTGTGGCTTCAAAAGATTGTCTCAAAGTGTATTTTTCTAGCATTTTAGTTACTTGCTTGAGCAATTTTGTATTTTGGGGGCCATAAGCTTTAGGTAAAACAAATGCATTGGTATGGTACAGCTGGGAGTCCTGCCTTCTTATGCAGTTCCACAGAATGTTACACAGAACTGTTACTTCTTGTTACATAGGACTGTTTCTTCATGAGAGGGAAAGAATTTGCAGCCAGCTAGGATGCTGGGGATGAAAGTTCCCAAGTTCGAATGCATTTTAGTGATCTGTGGACCGTTTAGGGAGCTAGTGTTTGTACATTGCACCATATTTCAGTTAAGTGCTATGAAAGCTGCACTGGTCCCAGCTGGTCCCTGCTTGCTGCCTTGGCCAGGCTGAGCTGGGAGTGCTTCAGGAAGAAGCGCGTTCACTTTGTATGGAAGGGGTTCCAATACACCATGCAGAGTCTGCTCTGTAAGTTATTAAAGAATTTTGTGCCTGTCTTCAGGAGGGAAACAATGTTCTGCGTTTCTGAAGAATGATAGCTCTAGGTTCAAGCTGGGAAACTAAAACTTAGACTAAACTGTAGGATAGTTATGTATGCTAAAGCTGGAGTAGCCACTTGATGGTAACATAGAAGACTGGATTCTTAATTTGTTCCTTTATTAGAAAAATATTCTGAGAACAATTACTTGGATGTCCTCGGCCTCAGTTTACTTAGTGTGTCTTGAACCTATCAAATTGGCTGGTGTCATTATGATCCTGTGTTCAGTTTCATTGATGTAACTAGGGCACATGTTGAAGTTCATTTGAATTACCTGTGAATGTGTCTTGGATTGTGTGCCCTTTATCACTTTAAATACCTTGGGATAGTCATCCTGTCCTTTTCTGTTGCTTCTCACATTCTGTATCTAAACACAGGAGTACAATGTTTGTTTTTTAAAAATTACATTAAATATTTTCATTTGGTTTGTATAAAAAGTTGAAAAAGAGCTCATAATTGAGAAGTAAGCTGTGTAACCATGTGGCTCATGGAATCTTTCTTTCTTCATCTACAATCAATTAGAGCTTAGTTTGTACTGGCAAGAAATTGAATAATCAGGCGTTTGACTATTGCCAAGAAATACAAGAATCCATGGACATTTCTCATGAATGCCCCTCTGTTTAGAACTTGAATAGGTGAGCATTGCTGATAGTGTCCCTTCAGAAAGCATCAGCTTCATTCTGCAACTGGAAGTACATTTTGGCCTATTTGTATATACAATGAGCTAGACTGAAGCTAATGAGCAGGTTATTTTGGGGCTTTGGAAAGTGCAGTAAGGGGAAAAAGACAAGACAAATTTCAACGGTTTTATTAGATCACTAAAATAGTGATAGATTATTCTGGTGAGCCTTGTTAAAACAAGAAAAGTTAAACTGAATGAACTCATGGTATTGCCTTTAGGAATTTGACTCACTTATTAACATGCCTGCTAGTGTCAAAAGATTCTGTTACAGAGAAAAATCTATTGACTAAGTAAGGATTTTTTTCTTTTCCTCTGAAGGCCCTAAGTTTTAGATTTGTCATTTTTACATGTTTTGGAAAATTTAATAGTCAGGCTATTTAAATATACAAAATGAAGCAAAAAAAAAAATGATAATACTACTGCATGCATGATTATTACATCATGGCACAGGAGTGACCAGTGAAAGAATTGAAAGTAGTGTCCTTTCCCTTGAACCTACCTAATACTGTACTAACATAATTTGAAAGGCTGATTTTAGCTGTAGCTTTCCTTCAGTTCTGAAATCTGGAAGGCTTGATGGGAATATAACTACAAGTCTATTTAAAATATTAAATATTAAATGCATACTGTATTTCAATACAGTCTACAAGTCTGACCAGACTTGTAGAAAAGTAGTGACTATAACAAGAGATGATAGTGATTTAAGAATCTTTGAGTGGAAGTTGTGCAGGTTTTTTTATACCAACTCTGAGCAGTCTAAGAATGTGCAACTTGCACTATTGAAATCTGGCCTATATGACCTCAATCAACACTGCACTTATAATATAAACCAAATCTGTCCAATTACTCTGCATGGCTGGGTCTTGCCCTTTAATAATACAATTGGATGTATTAAATGTTAGATTTAAGAAAATTATGCGGATTTCTAGGACAAGGCATTCTGCCACCTCCTTGTCACTTCCCACTGCTTGTCTGTGCCTCTAATGATAATTCCCAGGCTTGTTTATCTCTGAAAAGCTGTAGTGATTTAGGAAATAGTATTTTAAGATTTAAATGAGAGTATTAGGAAAAATGCACCATATATTTATTCTGTGCCTTTATATTCAAAGAATGATTGGGTCAGTGTAAGTGGATTGGGACAAAATAAAAAAGGCAACGCATTATATGATGTACACCGAGCAAGAGATATCAAGAATAATGAGAAACAGTTCTGTAAATGCCTGGGGAATGGGGAGGGGGGGGGGGGAAAAAAAAAAAAA